>BSUD01000002.1:156398074-156447669 GCA_033239045.1 Fagopyrum esculentum | reverse complement strand
TTTTTTTTTTTTTTTTTGAAAACGGAAAGCGGTTAGGATAGAACTATCTTCTAGAGGTAGTCCATCCTAAAGCATCCTTGCGGATGAGAACACTAAGTTCGAGGTCGTTAAAAAAGAGTGTGTTGGGGTTCGAAATTCCCAAATGGGTCAATCGGTCAGCATCACAGTTGATTTCTCTGAACACATGCCTGACCTGGACTTCCTCAAAGAAGCGAATATCCAGAATGGAGTCGGATATAATCATCTCGATCTCACAGGGACAACTCCAAAGTCGTTGGAGTGTCTTGATAACACAAAGGTTATCCCCCTCAATTTCAATCTTTTTTATATTTAGTCTTATAGCTTCTTTTAGTCCAGTTTTCAACGCGAAGGCTTCTGCTTTAATTACCGAGTTAAAATTATTTTTCTTAGCACCCAAGCTAATAACATCACCGTAGTGATTTCGTATAACAAAACCAATGGAGGTTATTTCCGAATCGAGTTTTGATCCATCAAAATTTAGTTTGTGAAACCCAGGTTTTGGTTTATCCCATTTAATATTATTTTTCTTTCTTGTGTTGGGTAAGTTGTTCTTTTGAATATGTTTAAAGTTGTAGTCGTCATCATCGGTCTTATGATTTTTCCAGTCCCGAATTTGGTTTTTAATGAAATTTAAGATGTTATGATCCGATCTGATTGCATCATTGTTAAATATGATTTTATTTCTAAAGAACCAAATACTCCACCAAATGGTTGCAAGTCGGGAGAAATTAGACAGGCCGATCTTATTTTTTACTTCCGTCAAGAGTTCGTGAGGTCTTTTATTTTCCGTGTCAATGGTATTGAGAGTGTTGATGATAGTTAGGTCAAATTTTGTGATTATATGTTTGCTATAGGGACAATCAATAAGAAGATGTACAAGATCCTCGAGTTGATGATTACAAAAATCGCAGTTTTTTGGAACTGCGATTCTTCTTTCGTTAAGTTTTGCTTTAGTTGGGATACCGTTTCTTGAGATTTTCCATATAAAGTTTTTAATTTTTGGTTGAGTGTCTAAATTCCAAATCCAATCGCAAGAAAAGTCAGGGAGCCATCCAGACTCCTTTTCTATCATTTCCGAGGCTGATTTTGTGGAGAACCAGCCGTTGGCGTTGTTTCTCCAGTATAGCCTGTCTTGTATTTCATTTGTTGGAATGATTGTTTCCATGATTTTTTCCTAATTGTTGGGCTGATAATGTTTTGTAGCTCGTTTTCAATTTTAGTGGTGTCCCATTCATTTGACTTGATGAAGTGACTGACTTTAATTTGAGTATTGATAAGATTAATGTTTTGTACTAATTTGATTAGGGGGGTTGTTGTGACCCAATTATCGTGTCAAAAGTTGATGGATTTACCATTGCCAATCTGCCAAATAATTCCGTTTTTAAATTCGGATTTTAGTTTTATAAGGTTTTTCCATTGCCAAGATGCTGAGGGTGTAATGACTATTGGTGCGGCTTTCCCACGACTAGGTTTTCCGATGGTAGCTCTCGCCTCTCGATGCAGACGTAGGCGACTACTGGTGTGGTTTCGCGCTTCTCATTTTCACTTTTCTTCCTTTCATTTTTTTTATATGATATTAAAAATAATCAAATTATGCTGACAAAACCATAAGAAATAAATTCAAAATTTTTTTTTATGAATAAGTCGGTATTATTATTAAATTGGTTTCACTGTGAGTTGCAATCAAACAGGTTAATATGTAAAGTCACACGTGAATGGTGTGGTGGTAGAGTTGTTGAGATTATTGAATTCTTTGTTAATGACGGCAAAGAGATGGTTGAGCATTGTTTATAGGTTTGTGGTATAAGTGAACGACAGATGTAAAGTCGCGATGCCTCAGCCTCTGCATTATTTGTGCAAGCTTTTAACATATATGTACGTGATTTAGTTTGAAAAAATTGGTTTAGTGGGTCTTTTATGTTTATGGAAAAAAAAAATCAATCCTTTATTTATTAATTTATATATCAATCTTATACACTGACCTAAAAAAATGGGTGAGTTGTTTAAATAAGCTTTTTTGCTTAATGTAAAGTTAAATAGGCTTTTTTGTTTATCACGTGATAAATAAAACCCAATCGATTTAATAAAGTCTAATTCAATTAGGCCTATTAGATCCCCTCGAGTTATATAAGTCCAATCCCAATTGAAATACAAATCTTGTATTTAGTAAGTTTTGAACTCTCGGGGATAGGTCCTTCCTCCTACCCTTATATCAGCTGGACTAATTAAACTTTGTGTATTCTTTTGTTGATACATAGTACTATGACCTATTTGGTATTGTATGGGTATTCTTTTTTTAAATTTTTGGGGATGGAGATTGTTGAGATTCTTGAGATCGTTGGGGATGGGGATTGTTGTGGTTTGTTAAATTTTGCTAACTTCCGTCGTTTGATTTGAGATCGTTGGGATAGATTGTTTAATCACAAATTACAATATTGCCCTTAAATAATATGATAATTTGAACGGTAGGTGTAGTTAAAAAATAAAACAATAACAAGAATCAACTCATATTATTTACAATAATCGTGTTATAGTTCAATAGGTTCAATTCCGCTAATGCTACATTGTACTCATCATCCAACCTAAATCACAACCTTGCATGTTCCCTCTGCAGACATGTTTCCCTCTGCTGACATGACCTACAAAAGGGAAGGAATTGAAGGTAAAATATTAATTGAACTCAAACTTTCAACACATTCGTAATACTATACGTGATGTATAAATGGTAAATTGTTAATGTAGGTAGAAGGATACACAATGGAAATGGTGGGTGACGGCATCAACGACTCACCAGCACTGGCGGCAGCGGATGTAGAGATGATGATCGGAGCGGGGACGAACATAGCGGTGGAGGCGACAAAGATATTATTGGTGAAGAGCAACTTGGAGGATGTCGTGACAGCATCAGACCTTGCCAAGAAGACTTTTTCCCGTATCAGGCTCAATTACTTTTGGGCGATGGCTAGCTTACAGCGTGTTTGTTGTCCCTGTCGCTGTCAGCACCGTACTCCCTCTCACTGGCGTACGGCTCCCGCCTTGGCTGGAGCTTCCATGGCTGCTTCTTCGGTTACCGTTGTTTGCTCCGCACTCATGTTGAGGCAGTACAAGCGACCTCGCAGACTTGGGATGATGATTGAATATTGATAGAGAAGAGAAGATGAGTGATTGAGAAGAGAAGACAAGTTAAGGAGAAGGAATAAAAGTTTGATCGACTGGATGTTGGTGTGCAAAGGATATTTGTGGAATTCAAAAGAATCTAACTCAATGAATCCCCAATAAACTTGGGTGGGCAATATTCTTTTTACGGTATTCTTTATCCAAAAGAATCTCGTAAAATAATACAATTCCGAAGCTCCAACTCATGCCAAACGACTCAAATTTTTCCATCCCAAAGAATCCATGAAAAAGAAGCTAAATAAATCTCTAACAATACAATACAAAACAGGGCCTTAATACGCAATGTTGATACACAGTATTAATATGCAGTGTTAATACACAACTTCAATTACACACTATTAATACACAAATTCATTTACAATGTAAGTTTTTGTAGTTAACATAATCGGTCATTTTCCAACTACACAAGTTCTGTTGTTTGCACAAATTTGAGTTACACAATCTGAAATGAGTTGTACAACCCCAATAGTCCGTCATTTACACAAATCCGTCATTACAAAAGGTTTGGTTACACGTACAAGTTCGTCATTTACACAAGTCCGTCATTTACACAGATTGGGGTAATTGGTGAACTTTCAAAACTCTGGGCTTTCCTACAATTAAAAAACATGGGTCATTTTCGGTAATTATCCAGTTAGATGAAAATTTGTAAATTTTAAAAGTTTGGGCTAATTGTGTAATACAAAATTTTGGGTGATTTATTGTAAATTACCATAAAATCAAAAAACCCTAATTAACTCCTCGCAGGCTTCAATGGGGAGCATCGGAGGTGGGGAGGCACTAACATCCTCGTAGGCGGGGCGGCACTGAGAGGATGGTGGCGGAAGACCGGTGCGAGCTAGAGGAAGAAGAGCGACTACGAGATTTTATAGACGTCTTCTCCGATGGACTGGGGCTTTCTTGCAATTAAAGTCATAGGAAGAGGATGGCGGCGGACTGGTGCAAGCCAGAAAAAGAGGAACGACTACGAGATTTTATAGTCGTCTTCTCCAATGGACCGCGGCGTTCATGCAATTAGTGTTAGAGGAAGAGGATGTCGACAGTGGAATGTGCAATTAGAGTCATCTTCTCCGCCTGCAGGAAGTTCCGACTCGGGTTTCCAAAGTCATCTTCAACAACGGTTGCAAGCGGTTCCAAGCAGGTGCATGCGGTTCCGTGCAGTTTCTCTTGGTCGAGATGTAGGCGGCGGTGGGCGAGACGAAGAAGACGAATGACTACGAGAAATCCTTACTACTTTGGATGTGGAATTTTGCAATTGAGGATGATTTTATAGGGTTTATATTTTACTTTTTCCCGGTTGCATACGTATTCTCTCGGTGTTAAAAGGAATGAAAGCCCACATAGTTCTCTTTCCTTTTCTTACCTTTTGTCGGACTTCTGAGTTTAATTACCCTGCTTACCTTCATGCATCGAACTCGGAAGTTGTGCCTGGATCATCAGAGTTGGAATACGATTTTGAGTCATAAACCAAGGCATTCCGTTGTTTTTGCTTTTCCGCTCTTATCCAATCTGTAATGCATACTTATGCCTCCAGTTTTTTGGGCTTCAATTGGCTTCTCTTATAAATTAGCATGTTCCGTCCTTGGCTAAATGCTTGCTCCATATCAATCGTCGATGTGGGCACGACCATGAGTTGTTGCACAATTTTGATCAAGGTTGGAACTTCGAGGCTAACTTCTTCCACCAATCCAAAATTTCGAAAGATTCACTATCAAAACTAAAACATGTTGTTAGATAATCTTGAAATTCCGCACTTACGGATGAATACCGTGGTGTTTTTGTTCTTTTAGCTAAATTTTGTTCTTTTAGCTAAAATTTGTTTACCTTTTGAAAGAAGAAGAAGAAGAAGAAGAAGAAGAAGAAGAAGAAGAAGAAGAAGAAGAAGAAGAAGAAGAAGAAGAAGAAGAAGAAGAAGAGTGTGGAGGAGTCGGTGTGGCGGTAGAAGAACTAGCACTTGTTTCAAAGGAAGAAAACAAATTTTTAATTTCAATATGAACGGTAGTCATAATGATAAAAGTGTTTGTAGAACCTAAACTCAAACAATCATAATAAACACCCAATAATTCGGTAACACCTTCAACTTTAAGTCTAGGATCAAAAACGGCGGAATTAAGATAAACTAATAGAATTAGACATGGGTCCGGTTTGGGCTAAACCGCCGAACCGGTGGTTCCCAAACCGGCGGTTTTGCCAAGTTGGCGGTTTAGGTTTTCCGGCTTGGCCAAGCCGTGGGTTACCGGTTTAGGTTTAGGTTTGACTTTCGGCCAAACCTAAACCGGCGGTTTACCCCAAACCGGCAGTTTAACCTCCGGTTTGGTTAATTGTTTTTATTGGACCAAACCCTTTGGTTTGGTACTCAAACCGTCGGTTAACCGGCGGTTTACTGAACCAAACCGGCGGTTAACACGCCGGTTTGGTCCAATTTCCAATTTTTTTATAAACCGCCTACCAAACTGGCGGTTTAGGCTAAACCTAAACCGCCGGATTGGTTTTTCCCGGTTTAGGTTTAAGACCCATGTCTAAAGATAATATCCATGTAATAGTTGGGTCATTTCAATTTCATGTCATTTATAACACTTACAAGGTTTGGATAAGTAAAACTGGTTTGTAAAGCATCGGCTACGTTTACAGCTATTTCTGAAAAGCTACAACAAGTGGGAGTGTAAACATAACTCATCATATTAGTTGAATCACTTAAGACTTTTAAAATATTACAAATATCAAAACAAGTTTGTCAAATAGTTTCATCATCTAAAATTGACCAAGGAATGTTTTGTGCGGAAAACGCTTGTAAAAGCTCTTTGTAACAAAGACCTTGACTAAGTAGTTTGTATGTAGAGTTTCAATGAGTTCCAATATCTTTTGAAAATACAATTGGATGAACATTATTTTGTAAACACGTTGTTCTCCATTTGTTTCTCAAATCGGTTGAGTGCCAAATATGTTCAATTACGTTGGTGACGAGGGTTAACATAGAAGATAAAATTTTAAGTCTATCTTGAACACATAAGTTTAGAATATGACATGCACATCTTTGGTGAGTAAAAGGAGTCCGAAAATATTGTCCCGCATCCTCCACCAAATCGTTTACGACGGCGGTGTTAGCGGATGCATTATCAAAAGAATATGAAAAAACTCGACCTTGTAAATTATATTCTTGTAAAAGCGTTTATATCAAGTTTGCAATGTTTGTGTCATTATGTCTTTCGTTGTAACGGCAAAATGCAATAACAAATTTATGCAAAAACATATTGTTATCAATAAAATGGAAAGTGGTGCCCATGTAAAAATGTCTTTGTGATAATGTACTCCAAATATGACTACAAATAGAAACTTGATGCGAAAAAGATGACAAAATCGTGAGAATTATTTGTTTCTTTTGTTCGTAAGACTTAGAAACTAATTTGAAAACGGTATTGCAAGAATTTGGTTTAAAACAAGGTTGAAGATATGTAGTGTTATGTTTTCGTACATCTTGATATTCCGCATAAGAAAATGGAAATGCATGAGAGCATATAAGGTTGACCAATCCTAAACTTTATTCACTATGATTATACATAAATAAAGGAGATTGAGAGGAAGACGATGCAAACCCGTGGGACAATTGTGATTGTCCCCGTGATATCCCTAGTTTCTCGGGATGAACCTTTTGCGTGTGGGTTTGCAAAGTCCCGTAGCCGCCCTTCGCCCTTCACTTGTACACCTTCAGACAATAGTTGCATGAGACTTGACAATATTCGTTCACCACCTCACCCTTCTTGTAATGCTTTATAAAAATGTCGGATGTAAGCATTTTCGATGGAGGAACTTGTCGAAAATCCCCTTCACCTTATGACATTTCGGGAATTTGGGTTTTACTTTCTTGTGTTCTAGGAAAGAAAGCGGGATGAGTGTTGTCGCTCGAATTTGCTATTAGAATTGATGGAGAGGAAGAAGATGCGAATTCAAAAAAAATCGAGAATTGAGAATAAGAGATCGAGACTTGAGAGTAGTATTAGAGAGAGTTAAGAATGTTGGTGTGAGATTAAATGGTTTTGGCCAAACCTAAACCGTTGACTGGCAGTTTGATCAAATCGGAAAACCCAAACCGACGGTTTGGCCAGTTTGAAAACCGCCGGTCAACGGTTTAGCCCAAAGTGGACCCAAATCTAGGTAGGAATACCAATGAATATTAGTAAATTGAATAATTGGGTATTACAAAATTCTTTCCATCTTGGGTATTACGAAATGTTTTTCATCTTGGGTATTAGTAATGATGGTAGTAGTAACGATGAATATTAGTAAATCGGGTGATTAGTAAAAGAAAAAATTGGGTTAAATAGACTCTTTTTTATATGTTTTTGTTTTGTAAACCCCTCTAATTGTAACCATTGTAATCAATTTTAGGTTAAAACACTCCCTTTCTCCTTCTCATTCACACTTCTCGCTTCTCTCCCTCCCATTTGATTCTCATACCAGCGATCAATCTCTCTCCCCCTTTTTGATTGTCTCTTCTAGCATAGTTATCCAGCGACCAATCTCTCTCCCATTTCTCAACTTCACCAATCGAACTCCGGCGACCAATATCTCTCTCATTTTGTTTTCCCCCTCAAAACTCTATAAACCCTAACTCAACCATCACAATGGGTCGGTCAAGGGTTAAGGCTGAATGATTCTTGTTGTATGATCCATTTCTAGTATCATTTGTTGATGCGTTTCCCGTGTATATTGATATGATTTGTCTGGTATGAGTTTCAATTATGTTTGTCTAGTATGGTTTCTGGTATGAGTATGGTATGAGTTTGATATGGGTTTTTGGTATGTTTCTCTGGTATGAGTTTTTGGTATGTTTGTCTGGTATGGTTTCTGGTATGAGTCTAGTATGGTTTCTCGTATGAGTTTGATATGGATTTCTGGTATGTTTGTCTTGTGTGAGTTTTTGATATGTGTGTCTGATATGGTTTTTGGTATGAGTTTTTTGTATGAGTCTAGCTAGTATGGTTTTAGGTATGTGTTTGATATGAGTTTCTAGTATGTTTGTCTAGTATGAGTTTCTGATATGTTTATCTAGTATTTGTTTCTAGTATGAGTCTGGTAGGGTTTCTGGCATGAGTTTGATATGAGTTGCTAGTATGACTTGTTGATGTGTTTCTTGTGTATATTGATATGATTGGTCTGGTATAAGTTTTTTGTATGAGTTTGATATGAATTTCTAGTATGAGTCTGGTACGATTTTTGATATGAGTTTGATATGAGTATGTTCTTCATGTGTATATTGATATGATTTCTCTAGTATGAGCTATGATATGTTTGTCTGATATAGATTCTGGTATGAGTTTGATATGTGTTAAGATGTGTGGAATATATTGTCCCACATCGACAATATGATGATAACCGAACCTAATATATAAGCACTAGGGCTACTCCTCCTATTGCCAATTGGTTTTAGGATGGAACCCCGAAGGCTTATGTGCGTCCCCTCCACGTATTAGACCCGCCGGATTATAAGAGATAAAGATAATTTAATAATATGAGATTTTGATATGATTTTTTGGCATGAAATGTTGATAGAGAAGAAGATAGCTATTTCCTGAAATGACGATTTCTTGAAAGACGGATCTTAATAGAAAAGAATATTGCGATTTCCTGATACTCGAAATTGGGAGGATTGTATGTGAAAAATTATAGGGAGAGAGAGTACAAATTGATCGTTTTCAAGATATTATGTTTCTATTTTGATCGTAATTGCCCTAAGAGAGAAAAATTACACAAATATGGAGAGAGTAGAAATTTGAACGATAAAAAATTTAGGGATATATTTACTAAATGTGTTTATATTATGGGTATTGTTAATAAAGTAATATTTCTAAAAGGTCTAGTTAGTCACTTTACCATTAGTAAAATGAGTATTACAACTGAAATTTTGTAATTAAAATTAAGTATTATTAATGAAATTAAAATTAAAATTAAAAAATTGAAATAGATAACTAAGGGTATTTAACTTAGGTAATTAATATTCAATAATTAAAATGACGGTTACGTTAGTTGTAATTTTATCAAATTTGCTAGTATAGATCCATGTGATGGCCATGAACAAGTCTTTTGAGTAGGTAATTCCGGCTAACATTTCTAACTGTATCATTCGATACATCATACCAAACAATATGCGGAAAACTCACATCCTATCTTAGTTGGTAAAGTTTTGACAAAGTTATATTTATAAGCTGTCTTTAGATTTGGGTTGGTTTTGCCTATTTGATCTTTGTCTTAATAAAATAATATTTGATGTTATATTTAAAAGTCGCTGTAAAGCAATAGTGTTTTATTGCACTCATTTTATATGGGTGTGCCTTTTTCATTTTACAAAAGCTTATAGTAATTTTTATCTTATTTAAAATTAGTATTCTAATTATATCGGTGGCAATTAATTTTCTTAAGAACGAAAGAAGTTCGATTCATTAGATAAAACTAGCAAAATGAAAGACCACAAAAGTGACAGACGAACTAATCGTCAAATTTTAGCAAATTAGTGGGAAAACAGAAACAACAAACACAAAACATCAACAAATTGACAGACGAAATAATTGTCATGCATTTAAAAAATTTGTAATCATCTTTTGCCAGAAAAGAGAGATGCACGAGGTTGGTGGCTGCCAAGAGTGGGAATAAAACGACAGCCAATGGCGTGGGCAAACAACAAAGGTGAATTGGCGGTCAAATGACGATCGACCTCACATTACTTAACTTGATCGAAGTTAAGGTTTTTTGGGAGGGCTAAAATAGCCATAGCCAAACAGGGAACTCTTTTATAATCAGTGGCGGAGCCAGAAAGTTTTCATTGGGGGCACAAATTTTTTTTTGGAAAATTCCGGATGGTACCCTCGTGATTTGGGGTGTTCCGGATTTTGCCCAACAGTTTTTTCAAGTTCGGATGGTACCCTTAAGTTTACGTTGTTTTCCGGATTTTGCCCAAATTCATTACGCTTTTTTAAATTCCATTAAAAACATACAAAAGAAAATAAACTAAAATTAAAAAAATAAATTAAAACAGAAAGAATAATTTATTTTTTTTTAAAATAAAGTAAATTGGATTAGCATTTTTTAACAAAATCTAAAAACATATTTAATATTAATTTAAAAATAAATAAATTAGATAATTTTTAAAAAAATTCAAAAAAATTAGTATTTTATTTATTTTAAAAATAAATAAATTGGATTAGCATTTTTTAACAAAATCTAAAAACATAAGTGTTATACTTTATTTAAAAAATAAGTAAAATAAGGACTCTTTTAAAAAATTAAAAAAAAAATCACTGTTTTAATTTATTATTAAAATAAATAAATAATTTTTCTATATTGTAATAAATATCACTTAATCTCTCCGTCTAAATATATTATAATTTGTTTAAAAATAAAATTTATAAAATAAAAGGAACTATTTACTACTCCCCAAATTCAAACCTATAACTCCAAGTACCTTCTTCCCTCCATCTACTGAATGAGATAGTAGAACAATATGTATCACATTCCGTTTTAAGGAGGATTTTTTTTCTTTTTTCTTTTTTTTTTCCTTTCTAAAGCATAGCGATGTCGTAAGCCGGGACACCGTACCCCGTTACCCCCTAGATCCGACTGGTAATAATTAAAGACATATGGAACCAGTGGCGGCCGCAAGATTTTAAGGGGGGGGGGGGCGAAATTTTATTTTCGATAAATATATCTATGAAAATAAAATAGCGATAAAAACAAAGTCAATATGTTATCTACTTACAATAAACAAAAATACAAAAAAAAACATTACACTTAAAGGCGCGGTCCACGACCGCGCCTATAAATTTTTTTATAAACGAGAAGCCACAACTCATTTTAAAACGATTTTTTCAAAAAAAAAAAAAGATTTTTTTTTTGGAGGGTGTTGCGGCTGCCCCACCCTGCCCCCAAGGGCCGCCCCTGTAGGGAACCCCTATAATTTGTGCAGGGTTTTGATAATAGAGGGTCTACTTATTGAATTTATTCAATGATTGTGAATTTGGTGGCAAACAATATCTATGTACTTATGTTATATCCTCAATTAAGGCGCATTGCATCCCTAGTGTAGATAGTTTTTAGACTCTAGTCCCCGTTTGGTTGTAATTCCGAAAACGGAAATAAAATAGAAATGAATCTTATATGTGTACCTTGTTTATAAATTTTTTTGAAATCGTATCTTATGATCTCATGCAAAATGCATTTGCTTCCCCTATTTTGTTTCTCTATAAGATAACAAATGTAATCAAATTATACTCTAATAGTTCAAATCACAAGGAATGATTCCACGAAATTTCAAGAACAAGAATATACATATGAACTATTCATTTTCATTCCGTTTCCGTTTTCGAAGTTTAAACCAAACGGGTTCTAAGAATCTAAGCCAAAAACAACCCACGTGTATTTTGTTGGTACAAAAAGCTATTGAAATTTCACCCTTCTAAATTTGAATCTAGATCGACTATTGCAAAATTGATTGACCTACTCTTCCACCAATCAACCAACGATTTGACGAGTGCAAAATTGATTGCGACCTAATCTTCCACCAATCAACCAACAATTTTCCTTCTCTTTCTTTCTTTTTTCTAAAAACTTTATCATTTATGTTCATGTTAATTAAATGAGACCTACATCTATCACCAATCAATTAACAAAATATATTATATATCGAGTCCCCTCTTCTATCCGTGAAAAAAAATGACAATTTTAGTACCTAGGCTTTTTAATGTTTCAATTAAATAAATATACCCAATCTTTTGTATTTATTCTCAAACTCTACACACTCTTCTTTCAATGAATACATTTACTAAAAACAAAACTAGAAAAAGCCTACTAAACCAAATTATTTCAAAAAAAAAAAACCGAAATCCACTAAAATGTACTGCCCACGCCCAACTATCTTTCCCCCAAAACAAAGAAATCCAAGCCTTTCAAGTAAGCCCTAATTGCCGACACAATAGATTTGGAGTTTTCACGGCCTCTTTTCTCAAATAGCTTCAATCATCTTCCTCTTTACTCCCAACAACCTACAAAACTATTTCTTACTGTGCATGAACAAAATCACGAAGATACAAGCTTTTTCAAGGGGTAATTTCATCAGGCCCAGTACGTATGTGTCATTGAATTTGAGTCTAACAACACAAGGCTCTAATTTTCTCTAGGCCTCATTATATTTATTTTTAGTTGGTTTATTAAATAATAAAGTGCTTGTTATAGTTGTTTAAACTCAATATTAGATGTGAAAGATTAAGAGTTCAAGTCTCAGAAACCTTGCCGACAGCGTTCGTATCTGCTCCTATACTTCTTTCATCTACTTCACATGAAGAGGCCGTCAGTGGCGGCCGCATTCGATAAAAATATCTATGAAAATAAAATAGCGATAAAAACAAAGTCAATATGTCATCTACTTACGAAGTTCTGACTACAAGTCTACCGAAAATAAATAGTGAATGCTACAAATAAACTGCTCGAATAATCATGTTCTCAAAAAGGAAAATTATCTACAGATGGAAAGTAGAAAAAAAAAACAGAATATTTCGCCACGATAAACAAAAAAGGGGAAAATTTTCCCAAATTAGCTTCGGAGCAAAATTATTTCCTAAATACACGAGATTTTAGGGTTGGAAAACAAGCGCGGTCCTAGACCGCATCTATTGCAAAAAGAAGAGCGATTACAAACTACGTTTTAATATTCTGATTAAACAAAATAACAAAAAAAATTAAAAAAACATTACACTTAAAGGCGCGGTTTATAACCGCGCCTCTTTAGCTTTTTTATTTCCTTTCAAAAACGTTACACTATAGGCGCGGTCTAGGACATCACCTCTATTTGTGTTTTTATTATCTTTATTTCGGATATTAATATGATGTCCTCGACAACTCGTTTTACAAATAAGAGTGTTGTCTAAGACGGTGAATTATTTCACTCCGAGCCTAAAACGGGAAATTCTTTTAAAGTTTCGTTCACTTCGACGAAAGATCCAAAAAGACATTTAAATATAACACAACATTAGTTTAAAAAAATAATAAATCGTATGAAACAATTTTATTAACGAGAAGCCATAACTCATCTTATAATCTTTTTGTTTTTTTGAGGGTGGGGCACCCCCAAAGGGCCGCCCCTGGAGCCCGTAACCTTCTAGTCTACACTGATGCATTCACCAGAGCTATTTATTGTGCAAATAACTCCATTGATGCTACCTAGTTCATACGTGAAAGGATAGATCCTTGAAGTCCATCTCTTTTTTTTTTTTTTTTTTTTGAAATGTTGTATATATATATCAAGAAGGGATTTTACAAGGCTACTAGCCTGAGATTACATTAGTGCATGAGAGTAGTAGAAAGAAAGCAGCAATGAGAAATAGAGGAGCTTTAGATGAGGTGAATGCCAAGAATTCTGGCCCAGGAGGTGGAGGTGTCAGATCTGTCTGTCCAGTGGCAAGAGGCGTGAGATTTTGTGTAGTTGATGATGTTGTGAGCACATGTTGTAGGGTGAGTTTGTGATTGGTTGTAGATGAGGTCGTTACGGGCTTTCCAGATGAAGTATATGAAGCTTGTGATGGAGGAGATGCGGGTGTGGGTGATCAAATCGAGCTTATGCGCCTTTGAAGAGTCAAATTGACTAAACCAGCTCCAAATGTTGGCTTGGTAAGGGTAAGGGTGAGGGGTTCTTGTAACACCCCAAGTTTCGAAACTCGGGGAGCTACTGGTTAGGACCTCACAATGGGTCCCGACCTTGGTTTAACAACAACATTACTTGGATCTTACAACAAGGCACAAATGTACTTAAAACAATTTCAAAACATAATATTTTTACTGTATGAATGTACACATGTGACAGCCTTACAAAACATATATATATACATAACATGCATGTTGTAAGGGAGACTCCCCCGTCCCCATCTAATGAGTACGTGGACCCGGCTGACCATCCGTTCCGGATCACTCTGCAACTGTCTATCTCTACAAATCTACAATACGGATAAACCGTTAGCTAACAATCCAAATATAAGCAAAATAAGGATAGCACAAACACACTCAAGATAACATAAAACAATCATCATGCTGGCACACAAACCGGTTATTATTTGTTCATTAAGTGAGTCACCTTATTCCATTTTACAGTTGTGGCACGAGAAATCTTAAGAGTTCTCGCATCCGTTCCTTATCCAACTGGGTGTAGGTGTAGCTTACCTCCGCCGGTAGCATCACTACAAACCGAGTGTGGACTAGTCCCTAAAGAAACCCCCAGCGCCCTCAAGCTAACTGAGCAGAATGCCACCGCCCGTTACTCTTAGGCCAAGGTATAGGTCGGTATATAAATATTACTAAAATATAACTATAAGCATCTCATTCACACACCACTACCATTATTCATACTCATATCTAGAAGTCAGCTAAGTAAGCCCAAAGGACTTACCTGAGTCAAGTCGCAACTCTCTTAATCTCAACTTGGTATGTAACCGTAGGAACTCAATTGCCTGTTATACAAGACAAGGGAATCAATAATGTATCCTACTTTCTTAGAAGTCTCCAACTTCTAAGATATAAAAATCGATCAACAAGAGATTACCAAAATACCCTTATACAGGTAAATGACCATTTTACCCCTGGTCCCGAAACTTCTAAAAATTTTATAATTTATGTTTAAACTCTTATTTGAGACTAACTAACCATTTTCTACTCCCTAGGATGATTTTAGGTAACAATTAGAAAAACCACCCATTTTCTATTTCTCGAAAAGTCACTAAAGTCCAATTACAGCTTCAAATATAAAATTCGAATAATCTTATAAAAATTCTGAAATAATTCCCTAGGTCATCTATGATATCCTATCTACTCATAGGAGAAAGAATTTCTTAAAACTGTTAAAGCATCGCTTCTACAAAAATTTCGAAAGTTGGTTACAACACCTAACGAACAACACACTGTCTTAACTTTGAAAAACATAACTCCTAAACTACTCGCTGGATTTATCCCAAATTTTGATACCTTATAATATAAAATCTTATCTATAATATATCCAAAATTTAGCTGCAAAGGAGATCAAAATCCTATTTAAAACTATCTCCCAAAACCGAATTTCAGCACAACAGAAAAACTACTTACGACTCAATCTTGGAAAAATCATAAATCCCAAACCACTCGCTGGATGCCTCTCAAATTTTAATATGTTCTACAACAATATGTCAACTATCTCATATCCAAAATTCAAGTCCAACGGAGATCAAGAGCTTATTCAAAACCATCTCACAAAACAGCATCACTTGCTGTTTTCCCCAACACTCAGCACATATATAAAAACGTCAACTTTGAAACACAATAACTCTCAAACCGTAACTCCGATTCTTCCCAAATTTTAATATGATCTACAACAAGATGTCAACTATATCATATCAAAAATTCAAGCCTAATAGAGATCAAAAGCCTATTCAAAACTATCTCACAAAACAGCATCCCATGTTGTTTTTCTCAACTCAGCACATTTATAAAAACTGTATGAGTCAACTTTGAAACCCCATATCTCTCAAACCATAACATGGATTCCTCTGAAATTTTAGTATGTTAGACTATACAATATCGACTAAAACATATCCGAAAATCAGCAGTAAAGGTGGAGTCTAACCTACCCAAAACTGGGGCTGAAGTGGACTGTTCTTCACTTCCGAAAACTCAGCAAACGCCTCAGCTCTTCAAGCTATCTTCCGAGGCTGTTCTAGCAGGTTTCCCGACACAACAGGGTTCTAATCAACATGTATAAAGAGAGGGTAATGCAGCAAGGTGAAGTGAGGTCCTTACCGGCAATCAAGACTCGATGCTCACGTGCACCAGAACAAAGAAGGGCTCGACACAACTAGCAGCAGCAACATTGCTTCCTTGCTGGCATTGAGAGGGCTTTGCCGGCACCATCCAAGGCTGCGGTTTGAAGGCAGCGGCGGGGTGGAGATGACCAGCGACACCGGTGGTTGGAGAGCTAGGGTTCCAGCGGCGTGCGAGGGCTGGAGGAGGCTGAAGAGGAGCGCACGCCTTCCTGTGCGGTTGGGAGTCTGCTGCGCACACGAAGCCTGCTAGGACCCCTGGTGGTGGACGGTTGCACCGGCCTGGCGTGGAGGAGGAGGCGGACGGCTGGAGTAGTGCAAGTGAGGGCAGCGGCCTGGCGTGCAGGAGGAGGCGGACGGCTGGAGTAGTGCAAGTGAGGGCAGCGGCCTGGCGTGCAGGAGGAGACGGACGCTGGTACGTGACAACGAGAGAAGGAAGAGGGCTGTTCTTAGGGTTTACGTGAGAGAGGGAGAGAGTATGGGCTGACTGTAACAGCTGGTGAGTTTTGGGCTGGCCGTCCATACTCGAGATCAGGCCTTGTTTGGGCCTCGTCAAGGCTTGTCTTGGCCTTGTCAACTGCTTGTCTAGGCCTTGTCAACTGCTTGTCTGGGCCTCGTCATCTGCTTGTCTGGGCCTCGTCACAGCTTTGTCATGATCTCGTCAACTGCTTGTCTGGGCCTCGTCACAGCTTTGTCATGATCTCGTCTAAAGTCGTCGTTAATGATTAATTATAAGAATTAGGGTTTGATATAATTCTATCATTTTATGTGAATTAAATTCTACATAAACTGATAAATAATTATAAGAATTAGGATTTGATATAATTCTATCATTTTATGTGAATTAAATTCTACATAAAATGATAAATAATTATAGGAATTATAGCTTGATATAATTTTATCATTTTATGTGAATTAGCTTCTACATAAAATGATAAAATTTGTGAAGAAAGACTTGCTAGATAGAATGGAAAACCGTCAATGGCTCAAAGTCCGATTTGATTCGGAATTAAACGGAAATAAAAATTCCGGATATTACATCAGTACCCCCTTAAAATAAGTTTCGTCCCGAAACTTAGGACAAGGTACTTAATTAAACGACTTCCATAAATAAACTGGTCTGTCCTAGTCTCACTAAAATTTTATTCCGTTTTCTAAACTCCTCTAACTCTATCAAAGCGTAACGAAAAATCCATTCGTTACATCAGATTCCCCTCAAAATAAGTTTCGTCCCGAAACTTAGGGTAGGACAATCCTGATCACCCTTTAAGGCACCAAATGGGTGTGTTTGATCACTACACAAAAGTCTCGTCGTTTCCACATCTAAGTTTCCCACACATCAAGGTTACCAAAAGCACACATCACTGACTAAACACTAAATCATGAAATAAACAAGTAGTCAAACAATATCACCCATAAAAGGTCAACTCGTCACTCTCGAGGTTACAACTATCGCTACATAGGTCTTTGAAATGTTACGTCTCTTACTATCCCCAATATATTAGGTAGCCTTATCACCTTTTCATAAAACCACTAAATCTTAAATCTTTCCATCACAAGCGTCTGCTACCACGTTCTAGAGTGGTTACCGGATATCTCACCGGTATCATCCGGCTTAACTGTCTGATCCTCTCATATGATAACCTAACCCGTGTCTGGTAGGTATTTCTCCAACTGAAAATCTCAAACTCAGTTCCCCAAACTTAGTCTCCGTGGAAAACTGAAGTTGCGCTCTCCAATATGGTGAGGAATACTAGTCCATCAGTCACTTTTAAACCGTTTTAAAATTTCCAATGGTTGCCTTACACAACTCACTTCTAGATCCTTTGATGACCCTACGGAAAATGATTTATTCAACTTTCTTCCCTTTGTTATGACCACTTGCTTCCGGCCTTCTGAAAAGGTTCTGACTACACACTAAGGCCAAAGGTCTTGGACATCCACCAACACTTTACCAAGTGCCTAATGCTCTTCGTACCACGACCCACTTGATCTTGTCTTTTAATATTACTCAGTCATCTTATTCCTCAAGTAAGGAATCATCACTTATACCCTTTTCTGCTCTAACACTTGAGACAACTAAAAAAAAAAAAGAATTAACCCAATGGTCATCCTCTGCGTTCACTTGGCGTTATAATACTATTTATAGATCTATAATATAACGTTAGCTCAACCTTAGGCTTCTCACGAATTTTACAAGATCTTAAGTGACATAGAATATGTCCGGAATGACGGCCTTTGATAATAACTACTCAATAAATGTTAACATACCATCAACAGTGCGCCCTTTTATCCACCATTGTTACCAGCCCGATAGTATCCCTCTGACTCAAACGCAACTCGGATCCGTTCTACTATAACATTACACGTAAAATCTACTCCGAGATTACGCTTTCTTTAAGCACGGTTACTGGGTTGTAAGTATACTCCCGTCGCTTCTCTTTCTTATGTATCTTTGACTCAGAACGGTAGTTACTCACTTTGAGCTTTCTAGTGCAGGCCATGCGCCATACTTTTATTGCATCATTAATGCTTTCCTAATCCATCCGGAAAACTCACTCTAGAGTATTCCATTAGTATAGAATTCCAAAACTACTTGTCTGGCAACATGTAACAAAGCCATCACGCTTCACTCGGATCCATAATAGGGTACCAGTCTACTTCTATTACTTCTACATGCACATAAGTTCCCGTACAACATTTCCAGTTACTCACATAGCCTAACCCACGTTTCTTCCAACTAGAATGCATTTCACCAACTACCACCATCTTAAACTCGACACGACATCCATCAGTACCCTTGAGCTTCTTGCTTTGTGGGTTAGGTCCCACCACGCTTCCGCTGCGCTGCTCTGATAATTCCGTTGTCAGTCATTAATCCTAAGGACCTTTTCTGTAAGTATAAAGTGATTGATCCCAAAATTCACTACTACAAAAAAGTGTTTATAACCCTTAAAATATATCCCGGGCTTATAAACCATGAGGTATAAAATAGAACTTTTTAAAAAATTTAATTTGGAAACCTATAATAACACGGATGTTGTAATACCCGTGTTATAAAGTTATGTAAAATTAGGCAAGAGGTATGCAAATAACTCGAACATAATATATCCGGGTCATATAAAACATATATAACACGGTTACTTTGACCACCGGGTTATATATTAGGTTAAATTTGTAAATTCAGCAAAACGCCCGGAATATTTGGCTTGCTTCACTATTACCATTTTCCCACCTAAGCAATAAAATTCCCACCAATTTACACGAAAATTTTCACACCAAAATTGAATATCGTTCCAGACGCCCTAGCCTCATCAGGAATCCCTCCTCGATCTATCTTTGACAATCGTTTCCCGAAGCCCTCCGCTCGATCTGTCTTCAACAATCGTCTCCCGAAGCCCTCCGCTTGATCTGTCATCCAGAATTGTCAACACGAACCGCTGTCTTCTCCGGCAGAAACCCTAATCGGTTGAAAGATACTTATATTCACTAGTACAAAATTAGGCTCTCTCAGAGGTAATTTCTCAAGGGTTAGTAAAAACCCTGGTAAACTGAAAATACTCAAGGATATTTTTAATATAACCCTTGAGAAAATATTTTATTTATTTATAATTCAGTAAATATTCTCCCGGGGGGATTATTTAACTTCCTAAGAAACAATGGCGTTTTATTTTAAATGGATCAAACAACCTGATATTCTATAATGTAATTCACAAAAGTACCTTAATATCCTTATTTGTTTTCGCTCTATCGCCTCTCTGAAAAATCGACTTACCTAATTTATGGAGAGCTAAAAGTTCTTGCACAATCTCAACTTCTCTATTAGTGGCATAGGTAATTCGCTCTTTTCCTCAATTTTCACTCCCTTAATTTGCTGCTCCACTTTTGGATCTAGGGTTAAATTCTTTCAAGTAGCAACGAACTGTGTTGTAAGCGCCGAACCTACTTCTCTCGACTTCTTCCCGAGAACCGGCGCTGAACCTATGTTTCAATTCCCTTTCAACTCACCTTTGGTCTTCCTATATCGATTTCTTCTTCATGTAGCCGCCGGTGCCGATCTTCTTCAGTTCCCGACAACCCCAAGTGATTGCCGCCGAACACTCCTCCTTTTAGGTTCGTTTTTTTTCTCAACCCCCCCCCAAATCCCTTTGATTTATGTTTTTTTCAAGTTCAACCTGAGGTTTCATGAAGATTTATGTTAGCATTTTGAAATCATATTATTAGCAAAAACCTTTCGGATGTCTGTGTAGCATTTGAAATCCTATTGTTAAAGCAACTATATGATGTTTGTGCTAGCAGTTTGAAATTGTGAAGTTCTTTTATTAGAAAATTTTTCTTATGCCTGATGCTTTTGGAAGTATTTTGAAATCCTTTTACCCTTGATTCTGGCAGTAGTAGGTTCCTTCCATGCTAATTGAAATTAATATACTTCTATGAAATCTTAATTAATTTCGCAGTATTACTTTGAACAATGCATGCCTTATTCGGGCTACACACATTTTTGTAAGGGTTATATTGGTTCTCAATTTCATTAGAATTTATTTTCACTCGTTCAAAAGCATATAGCCCTCCGTAGGTGTAAGGGAGTGCATGATTCATTGATGACTAGGCAACAAGTGTTCGCTGCTTATAGTGTTTTTCTATGGAAATTGTTCAAAAGAACCAGTTCCTTACTTTGTGATGTTGTAGGAGTATAATAACTCGAGAGAAGTTTGAAGAGCTTTGTGAAGGCTTGTGGGAAAAATCACTTGTGCCTTTGAAAGAGGGGCTCAAACATTCAACAATGAAGGCTAAAGAAAGTTATGCAGTATAATTAATAGGAGGTGCTACTAGTGTGGTTACACGTAATAAATTTTCTTTTCCTTGCACGGTGAATTGGAAAAGTAGTTTAAAGGTTCTGCAAACTTGTTTGTCAGTGGTGTAAAGGTTTTTTTTTCTGTATTGCAGGCCAAGATCCAACAATATCTTGGGAGAAAAGAATTGGACAAACATATGGATGCTGATGAGGCTACTGTTCTTGGTGCAACACTACATGTTGCCAACATAAGTGGTGAGATCAAATTAAAAATAAAACTAAGAATGATTGATGGTGCTACTTATAGTTATGTGATGGAGCTGCAAGGACCTACTATTGTGAAGGATGAGGGCGCAAAACAAGTCATACTCCCAGGAATGAAAAAGGTTCCAAGCAAGGTATATGACATGATGATTCGTGCTGAATTTGCTTGACAATTATGGTCTTAATTGAATTCTGAATTCATTTGATGTGCTTACTTTTAATGTCACATATGTTTCGATCTTTTGTTCTTAACAAAGACTTTGAAGAAAGTACTGATTGCGGTAATAAGGAGACAATCAATTCCACATCAAAAGAAGGTAGCAAGGTTGAGGTAATAGAAAAGAAGTTAAAGAAGAGGACTTTCTGAGTTCCTCTAAAGGTATGAACAAGTCTTTTGCTTGATATCGTAAAGGTTTACAATAACCAAACCCTTACCTTTGTTTGTTCCATTGGCTGCAATTTTATGTTATTTTCGCGATGATGCACTAGCTTTTCATGTTCTTTAGCTCGAGTCTCTGATTATGTCATAACATCATCATTTTTTGAAAAGTTGTGTGACAATCTCTAGTTGAGCGTCTGATTGCTGGAATAAGAGAAATATGTGACATCAAAATTGAGCATCTTCTCACTGCAGTGTGCTTGCTTCGTTCAAACTTGAGTGAGCAATAGCTACTAGCACAAGTTCTGCAATTTTTTGAGGAAAATCTTTCAAGTGTCACAGTTATAAATGAAAGTGATGGTCTAGTTGATTTGAAATCGAAACATCAAGAGGATAAATTTTCATTGCAAAATGTTGATACTTTAGATAATTCTATCTTTCCACTTCTTTTTGTTGGTTCACGTTATTGAAAAGACTACAGGACTTGGAATTTCCCCTTCAAAAGAATCTTTGACTGATGGTAAGAGCAAATTAGAGGAACTGGACAAGAAGGATAATGAGTGCAGGAGAACAGCAGAGCTGAAAAAAATCTAGAAGGATACATTTATAGTACTAGAGAAAAAGTTCGTGAATGAAAACTATTTGATATAGTTTATAGTTTATCACTTTATTCTCACAGCTTGCCACTGTTTTTTCTCTTTGGTGAAGAGCAAAGCAATGTATTGATACATTCATAACCATAATAGTTTAGTAACACCTTGTGCTAATATTTTCATATAGTAGTTAGTTGTGAAGAGAAAGAAGGGGGAAATAAATGCAAGTTCCTCCCAACTATGATAATTTCCCTTATCTATGAAAATCGTATGTTGTTGGATTGGAATTGGATTATTATCTTCTTTAACTAGCCATTGCTTAATTGATCATGAAATGCATATCTGGTTATACTAGATACTCCTTTATATCAACAACTTACCTGCTTAAATTTCCTTTATGATTTTAATGTCTTTTCCAGATTGAGTCATCTGAGGAGGTTGAAAAAGTTTCCACCAGCGAGGAGCACAATCCTTTACTCAAAAACTTGAGGATGTTGATTGTGTTTAAACTTTAATGGATATGAGATCCTTGTTCTTGCCTCTAACATGAATTTTTCTCTTTTCATGCATCCAGGTGCAGACTGGCTATATATGGATGGAGAAGATGTCAGTGCTAATGAGTTTCAGGAACGTATTGATATGTTGAAAGCTGTCAGTGAACCCATATTTTTCAGATTTGCCTTTCTTGTGAAACTCATGGCACGAAAGGTCTAATTCTTGGCATAGAACCACTCATTCATACTGTTTCATCATACTAAACTCTTCTAATATCAAATTGGACAAGCTTAATGCACGCCCTACAACAGTTAAAGTTGGTAGAAACTATCTCATTGAGCTCAAAGAGGTATAGTTTCTCTCTTTCTCAACGTGCATGTATAAGAAGAGTATCTTTTTGTCCAAGTACTAAGGAGTAAGGACAAGACATCAATATGGGGTGGTAATATTATGCGGCCTTTTGTTCTATCTAACTAATATGTTTTTTATATACAAGTATTGATGAAGCTCATACAGAGTAGAAATTACAACTGTAAAATCTCAAATGCAGCTTATCTGTTTGGCTGATGTGGAGTTTGATTATATCAACCGTTATGACTTTGTTGCAATTGCTTGGACCAGTTATTTAGTTAAACTGCTGATGTTGAAGAAGAGTACTAATTGGCATTTGACGGGTCTTGTTTTCTTCTATCTTTTCATCCAATTGCTGAATGTTATGAGATATGTTCTTGACTTATATATATTAACATTTCAAGCACATATTTTAATCATGAGACATTAACATTATCTATACATGGTTTAATATGGTATCTCGTAAGTTGAAGCTTAAGTCAAGAAGTCAATATGTATGATAGCAGAGAAATATAAAAAGTCATTTGATTCATTGTTTAGAATTACTAAGGTTAGTTCTGTTAGGACTTTAACCACCATATGCTCTTGAATCTAGTTACTATGTATGTCGGTACATGCGGGAGATAATTGATCATCAATGTAGTGTCGTTCTTTGGTTTTCATGAACAAATTTTTGACATGTCCATAGATATTAAATGTCCTTTTCTTCTAGTATATATTTTGCATTAGAGACTATTTTGCAAAGGGCTCCCACTTGACTGAGTTTCACGGGATGCAAGGGATTAAATTTTATTGCATAGTTTAGTGTGTTAACAAAAAGATTTAAAGTCATATACCTTTCACTTTTTAATTTTCATAAACTTGGTTTTATTGTGACAATAGGAAGATTCAATGCAGTGACGATGACGAGATTGGAAACTTGGTCTATTGTAGGGCTTCATGACCTCTCCGACAAAAACAGTAAAGATTTCATTATCGGATATCTTCTAGTTGATGTGCATTGCTAGCACGATGAATATTTCTTTTTAATATTGTGAACATTTAAAACTTTACTTGGTGACATTTAGTTTAAGAACGTGTCTAACTTTCAATTCGGATGTGATATTGGTGATCACAAAATGATGATGATGTTTTGACTTTATTAAGTACATGACTTTGAATGAAGTTTGTGAATGAAATTGGTTGCTTCCATTTTTTTTTTGCATTTGGGAGAGGTACAATTTGTGAAAGACATGAAATAAGTATAGAATCCGGATATTAATTCCGGGTTACATTTTGTACAATAGTCTCGTAATAAATTTTATACCAAATAACACAGATCTTCATTGTCAGGATTATTTGGTGGTCACATAGTCGAATAACCCGGATCCTTACCTCCGGGTTATTTGTTGGTATCAGATAACCCGCTTCCCAATATCCGGTTATTTATTATTAAAATAAACGGCTGATTTAAATTTGTCAAATAACCCGGCCCGTATCCGGTTATGTGACATTCTCAAATACCCCGGGTATAAGTTTGCCGGGTTATTTGATAGAATATACCCCGGTTGGCATCGTTGGTAGCGAAATCAAAAGAGAAAAAATAACCCGGATATTTTTTAACAAACGCCCGGGTATAAAGTTGGTGGACCAAATATCGCCCTAACCTTTAACCCGGTGGTAGTCTGGACTATATGCTCGCAAACGCCCGGGTTATTTTCCACTTTTTGTAGTAGTGATTCTTTCTTCCAATTACACCATGAGTCTTATACGGATGAAGTACCAAGTACCTTCTTTACTTGCCTTAAGAAAATAAAACAACGATTGAAAAACAACTTCTTCCGCTTACTTTCTTAATTCTTCTACCACGGATTCAAACTCCCTGACTTGACCGGAGTTTGATCTTAACTAGCCAAGAAGTAACCCTTAAAACGTTCCTCTTTATACCATTAATTCATCCAGGAAGATTGTTGTTGCCTACTTGAGGAAATCCTCTAAGGCGTCGGTAAAGCTACTCCATAGATCCACAATCACAAATATTTCTTCTTACCGGCACATAACTCGTTAATACCAAACAATACTTGCACGTTCTTGGTTGATATCTGTTAGGCTATAATTGACTTATCTCAATTTTATACCTCTACTGGTGTTAAACTTTTGGTGCACATCACCTACTAGATTAATCCTTTTATCCTCCTTTTAGTTCATCTTATCTTTCACTCTTCTGCTTCCTTTGGAACAACTCTCTTTCTCAAGTCTCACTGTGCCATTCGCCTGACGTAAAAAAGTTGTTCCTAACACTCTACGATAGATTGTAAGCGCCTCGTAGTTCCGATGACTTTTAATTACCTTCCAATTGTAGTCCTTTTACAAGGACCGTCTGTGTTGATGACCTATGTTCTGTTATAAATGGGGGTTACCCCGGACTCGTGTGTCCACCACACGATTCTCACAAGCACAGGTTCCTTAATCGGCGTTGTTTGTAATATTTCCTTCCAAATCTCTGTTGACTATGCTACGGGCTTCGATCCTTTCGATACTGGCGTTGTGATTCCACTTAGAATTCTTATCTTTAAAGAAGACAAAATGTCTCCAGGCTTGTGAAGTCTACCCCTCGCTCTTACATTAAGTTGTAAGTCTCTATTTCGTGTAAATTGTGATCTGTCAAAATTTCCTTAGCTAGTAGGTAAACAGTTGCTCACAACAATCCTTTTATACTTCTTTAGTTCGTTCTACCTTCCACCCTTCCGCTTCTTATAGGCTAACTCCATTTTCTCTAGTCCGATTTTGTCATTCAACTGGCACAAATAGTCGTTTCAAGTTTCCACGATAGCTTGCAAGCGTCTTTGAAATTCTTATAGCCGTAATGATCATCCACTTGCGGTTCCTTTTGCATGGACCATCTGTGTTGATGGCTTAGGTCCCGTGATAATTCGGGTTACCCTGGACTCTCGAGTCTAGCAAGGCCGTTCTCTCATACAAATTTCTTCACTGGTGTTGGTGGTAATATCGCCTTCCTGAAACTCCGTTGACCCTGCTACAGGCTTCCATTCTTTGGATATTGGCGTCGCGGTTTCTTTCAAACTTCTTATATCTCTGAGGTCAAAACCTCTCCACACTTGTGGGGTCTACCTTTTTGCTTTTACACTCAATTTTAGGTCTTTATTCTGTGTACCTTAGATCCACATATCTGGGTTGACACCCTAACTCTTCTGGTCTCTCATGCCCATAATTGCCTATGGGCATCCGCCTCGATTGTAACACCCTTTATTCCGTAAATCTTGGTTGTACTCCGTTCCTCTTGGTACTTGCTCCAATATTGTTATCTCTAATCTGCGCTCTTGTCTTCTCTTGCATGGTTCTTCTAATTCATCTCTCGGCTTCATACAGCCAAGTCCCTTGTATGACTTTTTATTCCTTCTAATGAAGCTGACTCAAGAATTTCTTACTCATCTGATTGTGCTTGTGGTAAAAATGATCTTCACAACTTTAATTCCTTGCTCAACTAATCTTTGGATGATTTGTAAGGGTCGCCAAGCAGCCCACCCGAGTATAATACTCAATTCAAGGTCCGATTCCATTGCCTCGTGTTGAAACCTCTTCAAGTCCGCTACCGATTTATAATGAGGCGATAATCGCTTCATTATATCACAACTAAAGGATACAAAATATCCTTTAGGATACTAACATGCTATCCATATACATATATATAATAATACATTAGAACATATCGATATAAGTCTATATACGAACTCACTTATCATTCCAAGTTGCAGAGATCCACGGAGAACGATGGTGGTCCGACGTACTACTAACCCAACAACTCGACTATGCACGTGTGTAAAAACAGAAATCCGTTTTGAAAATCTTAGACCCCTTTCGGGTTCTGGTTATTTTATACATTCGGTCTTTTAGAAGATTTCAAGTGCCATTGTTGCCAACCCAGAGCTCTGATACCATATTGTAACACCCCAAGTTTCGAAACTCGGGGAGCTACTGGTTAGGACCTCACAATGGGTCCCGACCTTGGTTTAACAACAACATTACTTGGATCTCACAACAAGGCACAAATGTACTTAAAACAATTTCAAAACATAATATTTTTACTGTATGAATGTACACATGTGACAGCCTTACAAAACATATATATATACATAACATGCATGTTGTAAGGGAGACTCCCCCATCCCCATCTAATGAGTACGTGGACCCGGCTGACCATCCGTTCCGGATCACTCTGCAACTGTCTATCTCTACAAATCTACAACACGGATAAACCGTTAGCTAACAATCCAAATATAAGCAAAATAAGGATAGCACAAACACACTCAAGATAACATAAAACAATCATGTTGGCACACAAACCGGTTATTATTTGTTCATTAAGTGAGTCACCTTATTCCATTTTACAGTTGTGGCACGAGAAATCTTAAGAGTTCTCGCCTCCGTTCCTTATCCAACTGGGTGTAGGTCTAGCTTACCTCCGCCGGTAGCATCACTACAAACCGAGTGTGGACTAGTCCCTAAAGAAACCCCAGCGCCCTCAAGCTAACTGAGCAGAATGCCGCCGCCCGTTACTCTTAGGCCAAGGTATAGGTCGGTATATAAATATTACTAAAATATAACTATAAGCATCTCATTCACACACCACTACCATTATTCATACTCATATCTAGAAGTCAGCTAAGTAAGCCCAAAGGACTTACCTGAGTCAAGTCGCAACTCTCTTAATCTCAACTTGGTATGTAACCGTAGGAACTCAATTGCCTGTTATACAAGACAAGGGAATCAATAATGTATCCCACTTTCTTAGAAGTCTCCAACTTCTAAGATATAAAAATCGATCAACAAGAGATTACCAAAATACCCTTATACAGGTAAATGACCATTTTACCCCTGGTCCCGAAACTTCTAAAAATTTCATAATTTATGTTTAAACTCTTATTTGAGACTAACTAACCATTTTCTACTCCCTAGGATGATTTTAGGTAACAATTAGAAAAACCACCCATTTTCTATTTCTCGAAAAGTCACTAAAGTCCAATTACAGCTTCAAATATAAAATTCGAATAATCTTATAAAAATTCTGAAATAATTCCCTAGGTCATCTATGATATCCTATCTACTCATAGGAGAAAGAATTTCTTAAAACTGTTAAAGCATCGCTTCTACAAAAATTTCTAAAGTTGGTTACAACACCTAACGAACAACACACTGTCTTAACTTTGAAAACATAACTCCTAAACTACTCGCTGGATTTATCCCAAATTTTGATATCTTATAATATAAAATCTTATCTATAATATATCCAAAATTTAGCTGCAAAGGAGATCAAAATCCTATTTAAAACTATCTCCCAAAACCGAATTTCAGCACAACAGAAAAACTGCTTACGACTCAATCTTGGAAAAATCATAAATCCCAAACCACTCTCTGGATGCCTCTCAAATTTTAATATGTTCTACAACAATATGTCAACTATCTCATATCCAAAATTCAAGTCCAACGGAGATCAAGAGCTTATTCAAAACCATCTCACAAAACAGCATCACTTGCTGTTTTCCCCAACACTCGGCACATATATAAAAACGTCAACTTTGAAACACAATAACTCTCAAACCGTAACTCCGATTCTTCCCAAATTTTAATATGATCTACAACAAGATGTCAACTATATCATATCAAAAATTCAAGCCTAATAGAGATCAAAAGCCTATTCAAAACTATCTCACAAAACAGCATCCCATGTTGTTTTTCTCAACTCAGCACATTTATAAAAACTGTATGAGTCAACTTTGAAACCCCATATCTCTCAAACCATAACATGGATTCCTCTGAAATTTTAGTATGTTAGACTATACAATATCGACTAAAACATATCCGAAAATCAGCAGTAAAGGTGGAGTCTAACCTACCCAAAACTGGGGCTGAAGTGGACTGTTCTTCACTTCCGAAAACTCAGCAAACGCCTCAGCTCTTCAAGCTATCTTCCGAGGCTGTTCTAGCAGGTTTCCCGACACAACAGGGTTCTAATCAGCATGTATAAAGAGAGGGTAATGCAGCAAGGTGAAGTGAGGTCCTTACCGGCAATCAAGACCCGACGCTCACGTGCACCAGAACAAAGAAGGGCTCGACACAACTAGCAGCAGCAACATTGCTTCCTTGCTGGCATTGAGAGGGCTTTGCCGGCACCATCCAAGGCTGCGGTTTGAAGGCAGCAGCGGGGTGGAGACGACCAACGACACCGGTGGTTGGAGAGCTAGGGTTCCAGCGGCGTGCGAGGGCTGGAGGAGGCTGAAGAGGAGCGCACGCCTTCCTGCACGGTTGGGAGTCTGCTGCGCACACGAAGCCTGCTAGGACCCCTGGTGGTGGACGGTTGCACCGGCCTGGCGTGGAGGAGGAGGCGGACGGCTGGAGTAGTGCAAGTGAGGGCAGCGGCCTGGCGTGCAGGAGGAGGCGGACGGCTAGAGTAGTGCAAGTGAGGGCAGCGGCCTGGCGTGCAGGAGGAGACGGACGCTGGTACGTGACAACGAGAGAAGGAAGAGGGCTGTTCTTAGGGTTTACGTGAGAGAGGGAGAGAGTATGGGCTGGCTGTAACAGCTGGTGAGTTTTGGGCTGGCCGTCCATACTCGAGATCAGGCCTTGTGTGGGCCTCGTCAAGGCTTGTCTTGGCCTTGTCAACTGCTTGTCTGGGTCTCATCAACTGCTTGTCTGGGCCTCGTCACAGCTTTGTCATGATCTCGTCAACTGCTTGTCTGGGCCTCGTCACAGCTTTGTCATGATCTCGTCTAAAGTCGTCGTTAATGATTAAGAGCGATTTTATTCGGTCAGTCAAAAAAATACAAACAAGTCAAGGGAATCGAATTTCGAGTACGAGGCGCATCCAGAGTATGCCTTTGGGGCACATCCAGAGTGCGTCTCTGGGGCACATCCAGAGTGTGCCTCTGGGGCACATCCAGAATCCGCCCCAGAGGCACACTCTGGATGCGCCGCAGAGGCGTACTCTGGATGCGCCCCAGAGGCACATTCAGAGTACGCCCGTTTGCCTCTCGTGCCAAAACGAATAACAACCCCGTTATAAGTTATATTAAAATGAGATGATGTAAAACTTCGACTAACTTCTACAAAGTTACGGATCACCGTAGGCGGGCCTTGATTAGGTGTGCTGGCTATCATAGGAAGGAATGTTGACGCGCTATTATCAAGGATAACTAGGGCTATCTTATAGTATGTGTCTGCAACACACCCAATCATAGGCAACTCCATCCAATATCTACGTGGGCATGGAGCATTTTTAGTCCGGTTAACATTCTTAAGCACATTTATAAATGTGGTGAATACGATGCATTGTATAGATTCACATGTATAATCATGTTATATATATATATAATCATAATTTTATTAAATTTTATAAAATTAAATACTCACCTTTGAATATATTGTTCTTCTCAAGTTCAACTCCATAAGTATCTTTTTCCTTATTACTAAGAAATCTTCATTTGGAAAGCCCAAAACCAAAGCAATAGATTTTGTATCTGCAATTACCTTCACCTAACACATTCATGGCTCCATTCACATATGGTTCCATGAATTTTCGGAATTCCCCTTCTTTCCAAGGATATTTTCCATCATCATGTGTAACCTCTGGTGTAGCATCTACATCAATTGGTTCCTTTCCTTTACGACGTAGCTGACTAGATGGAGTGGAGAAAAAAATTCAAGAAAATCGAGATAAAAGATGAAGAACACGGTAAACAATAGAATGAACAATGAGCTAATAGGGATAAATATGTAATGCATAAAAACAAGAGTAAAGAAAACTAACTCTCTAGGTGTAGCCTCTACATTCTTTACTTTTTTTTCCCTGTGAACCTCGGGGACGGCCAGGGCTACGTCTAGGTGTAGCCTCTCCGTCATCCGGATCCACCACTCTCTCGGAACGGGGACGTCCAAGACCACGCCTTGTCGAATGCTCAAATGAACTTTACTCTCGTCTTGTTGAGCTCACGGTTGGTGGTCTCCCTTTCGCCCAGACCTTTTGTGTTGGCTTTTTCATCGTGGTACTTCCCGGATTCTCGATGTCCTCGAGGCAAAATGTCATCTTCTTCATCTCATCAGGGGTGAGCGTGTTAGAGTCCATTCTTTCTTTGAATATGTTAAACGACATTAGGCTCAGATTGATGGGATCACCACCACCACCACCACCACCACCATCATCATCATCCATGTCACCATTGGGAAATATAATTGGAATCCAATGAACTTGCTTCCAAAATAGGTGGATCTGATTCAATGTTATAGCTCTCCTTGCTCGGATCGCTATGGTAAAGTCATGCACACATGGCACTCCATGAGCTTCTCTACAATAACTATCCCGACATACAATATCATCTCTTGTCCTCCTAGATTTGGTGAAGTTATCCCACAAGAGTGTGAAACACTCATTGGTGACATAGTTTCGAAGCAAGGCAAACATCGGTATACGCACCTTCCAAGGAATCCTCACCCATGACATCTCTAATGAAGCTTGTTTGAGTAATTTGAGTAATTTATTTTTCCATACATTCATCTCCCCTTATTTCTTCTTCACCCCGTGAGTCTCTTCTTCTTAATCGTCTATCTTATGTGATTATACTCCTCGCTTGATTTTTTTTTTATTGTAGAGATTGTTTTAACTTGGTATGTACACTAATTGTTTGATAAAATGCCAAGTTGATTCATTTTTTTTTGTTGTGTTGTGTTAACTCATAGTTCATCCAAGAACTAATAGCAGATGAAGTTGTGAGTAAAGCTTGGGGACTTCATTAACTGAATGCCCGGGAATTTAGATGAATTAGTTCTCGGGATGTTGCTTGGTGCATGCCATAAAGTTCATAATGTAGATATTGGTGAGCAGGTAATAGTTGTTGTTGGAGATTGCACATTCAGACTCTCAAAACTTACATTGTTTGATCAAAGGTGTTTGTCAAAATGAAGGTTGAGATGATGTTGTAAGATTGAGAATGTTACTGAAGCAAAAGGGATAACTAAGATGCCGGGTTGTAGTTGGATAAAATTGAGAATCAACTCTATGAATTTCATGTTGGTGATGACTTGAATCTTTAGTTCTTCAGAACTATGTAGCCTATTTAGTTTGTGAAGCAAATAGTTGGAGGAGTACGTACCAGATGACAATAGATTATAACATATATAGCATGTTCCATTGCTGTCGGTTTTGTGATTTTGAGCATCAAAGATTATACTTGTATAGTTTGAAGGTGATAAAAGAGTTTGTAATTACTTTAGCTTTTTTTCTTCTTCTGTTTTCTTGCTGAATTATTTAGCACGGTCTCAATTATTTTGCTAAACTCTTGTTGAATTAATGTCCAACTTTTAACGGTCTCAATTTGAGATGATGTTAAGATATTAATGTCCATTTTTTATTGAGACGTGAACTTTGATTTGGATTTCACGTAAGATATATAGAGTCGCAACGGGCTAGGTTAAACTCGACGCACGGCCCTTTTATCGGGCGCAAAAAAAATCTGTCAACTGGGCGTAGCCTGAGTGTTTTTCTGGGGCACATCCTGAATCCGCCCCAGAGGCGCATTCTGGATGCGCCCCAGATGCATACTCTGGCTGCGCCCCAGAGGCGCATTTTGGATGCGCCCCAGATGCATACTCTGGCTGCGCCCCAGAGGCGCACTATGAAGGCGCCCCAAATGCAGAATTCGCCCGTGTTGACTCCTTTGTCTGATCGAATAGCAACCCCGATGATTAATTATAAGAATTAGGGTTTGATATAATTCTATCATTTTATGTGAATTAAATTCTACATAAAATGATAAATAATTATAAGAATTAGGATTTGATATAATTCTATCATTTTATGTGAATTAAATTCTACATAAAATGATAAATAATTATAGGAATTATAGCTTGATATAATTTTATCATTTTATGTGAATTAGCTTCTACATAAAATGATAAAATTTGTGAAGAAAGACTTGCTAGATAGAATGGAAAACCGTCAATGACTCAAAGTCCGATTTGATTCGGAATTAAACGGAAATAAAAATTCCGGATATTACAGTTCTAGTCCAATTAGAGATGAGATCCAAAACCAGAGATGAGTAGCTACAATGATGGAGGAGGTGGGTCTCGTCCTCCGGATGAGTGTTACACAATCTGCAAGTATTATTATCAACAATGTGCCAGTCTTTGAGTTTTGAAAGTGTTGGCAGACGGCCATGACAAGCCAGCCAAGAGATGAAGCTGCTCTTGGGCAGGCTAAGTCTTCCCCAGATAATAGCAACTCGGTAATTGGGGGAGGGAAGCGGGAGGTTCCAGCAAAGGTCGTAAGCCGCAGAGGTAGAGAATCTACCGTTAGATTTGGTAGTGTGAGAGATGACGAGAGTGGGGGTTACCTTAGCCAGGATCTCATCACGGACCTTAAGAATGTTGCACCAAATGTTACTGCAGTTGTAGTTTGGAGTGCTGGTCGAGATAGATTGACCGTTAAGAAGGTTGTTGTTAACCCAAGTGGCCTAGAGACTAGAAGTTGAGTTCGAGTTTGAGCAGTCCAGCTCAAAAATAAGGTTTGAAAGACAGGCTTTGTTCCAGGACAAGGCTTCCTTAAAACCAAGTCCCCCATCAGCCTTGGAAGTACAAACCGTACTCCAAGCAACCAGGGCACGTGAGCTGAAAACATTGCCGGCCCAGAGGAAGGATCTCAGGAGTCCTCTAATCTTGGACATGATCAGACATGGGATAAGGAGTGTAGAACACCAGTAGTTTTGAATGGCATAGAGAATTGAGGAGATAAGCTGCTTACGACCGGCATAAGAAAGGTTGCGTGAACTCCACGAGTTAATTTTATTGGTGATTTTGGTGATGAGCGGAGCGAACTCGGCTTGGCTTAGTCTTTTACTCCCTACAGGGATGCCAAGGTAAGTGAATGGCAATGATCCCAATGAAAGTCCAGAAGAGGTAATGATGTGGTCTCGATCAGCAGTTTGAATTCCTCCAGTGAAGATGGAGGACTTGGCATGGTTAATAAGAAGCCCAGAATAGGAGCCAAAGGCATCCAGGGTGTTCAGCAGGATGTTAACGGATGTGTAGTCACCCCTACAAAATAGCAGAAGATCATCAGCAAAGCAGAGATGAGTAATTCTTGGTGAGGCACACTTGGGGTGGGTATTGAACTTTGGGATTGTAGTGTTTGTTCTGATCATGGAGTTGAGAACCTCCATAGCAATGACAAAGAGGGGGGGCGAGAGGGGGCAACCTTGCCTGAACCCTCTCGAGCCCTTGAAGAAGCCACATAGAGAGCCGTTTAGGTTGATGGAGAATGAGGAGGTGGTGATGCAGGCTGCAATAAGATTGATGCATTTTCTGGGGAAGCCCATTCTGGCTAAGCAGTGAAGTACGAAGTTATGGTTGATCATGTCAAAGGCTTTAGAGATGTCAATCTTTAAAGCGCAGCAAGGGGAGATATGGCGCCGGTTATATTTTTTGAAGAGCTCCTGACATATAAGAATGTTGTGCTTAATCAGACAACCTTTGACGAAAGCCCCTTGGTAGTTTCCTATGATGGATGGTAAAATGGAATTAAGCCTCTCAGCAAGTAACTTTGCAATCACCTTGTATGTAGTATTGCAGCAGGAGATTGGACGGTAATTGGAGGGAAGAGTTGGATTAGGCTTTTTGGCGATGAGGGTGATGGAAGTGTGATCAACATTAGGGGGCATGATTCCAGAAGTAAAGAATTGCTGGATGGCTTCAGTAAACAGATCCCCCGTAACACTCTAAGATTTTTTGTAGAAGAAGGAGTTGTATCCGTCCGGTCCCGGGGACTTGCAGTCGCCAATATTGAAGAGCGCAAAACGAATTGCATCGTTAGAGAAATCATTATCCAGGAGGATCTTGTCTTTAGGCGTGATAGTGGGCAAGGTGCAATCCGGGAAGAGATCCAAGGGGTTGTCCGAGATGATAGGGTTGAGAATCTTGGAGAAGTGGTTAACGAGGATGACAGTTATTTTTTCAGGGCAATAAGTGGGATGTTCGCTCCAAACGGTGTGTGCAAGCTTTAAATTTATAACCCTAGACTTAAGCTTAAAACAAGGATGCGAACCCGCAGTGTACGGGTCAATCGTAGTAAAAGCAAGAAAATTCCAAGGGTCGATCACAGGGACTTGGTGAAACAAAGTCAACACGGTATGCTACGTTAATTCTAACCACAAGAGCAATTAACACAATCAAAGATGAATAAGATATCAAATAAGCAAACATGCAATTCTAGGGATTAAAGCATCTAGTTGTGGTTCCAACTCAAGATCTATAGATAAGCGGACAAAGCTGAGATTTTTGCGTGGGGAAGATGTTGCTAAAGTGGAGTAGATCACCGGGTAAGTCTCACTACACACTAATCCTAAACCGTAACTCCTATTACCGGGTAAGTCTCAAGGAATCAAGATAAAGAACTATAACCTCAAACTAACACACCATCTAAGGGAATAGAATCAACTTTTACCGGGTAAGTCTCAGGCTAACTCACAAAGATGGGATGGAAGCACACTCAAACCCCAATAAAGGATAAACCTTTATTACCTATACTTATGATCGTTGGTACACAAACTAAGGAATTACCGGGTAAGTCTCATCCTAAGCCTGCATTGAACCAGAAAGGTGTAATAAGAATAGGATTTGGCAAACTCTAACACTTAACTTTCTGTTTTAGGTCGGATAAGTCACCTCGGTCAGAAGAATTCCACCCCGGCCGAGATGTTCATCAACCGAACGAGATGCTTAGGGTTAAGGTTAAAGACTCGAACTTTCAGGATCCTACTGGAATCTAAGATTATTCTATCATTGTTTTTCCCACAACCTTCAGCCAATCACCCTAGAATCACACAAGGAAATTAGCCACTCATCATCATAATGAAAGTATTAAAATATATGGGAAGAAGGTGAATATTTGAACAAAGAAGAATTTAATGAAAAGACTTCAATAAATGAATCAAATATCACAACAAAAGCGTTCCTTGGATAGCAATCCAACAAGACAAGACAATCAATGAGGGAATTGAAGACAATCTTACAAAACCCTTCAAAAAGCTATAAAAAGCTATGATCTTCAACCTTCCTTCAACCTTCAAAAAGGTTCTTCGAAAACTCTCAAATTGGAGTATGTTGCGGCTGCTGCGTGTGTAAACCCTGATCGACGGTATAGCGTGATGTTGGATTTGTGGAAATCCAACCCTTTTTATAGGAAAATAAACCTCCAAAGATAATAAATCTTAAGAAGATATATTCCCATAAAAATAGGTAAAATATATGATTCAGAATATCTCCTTCCTTCCAGAAGCTCAGCCCAAAAATATAAGATCACTTTCCAAATTTAAAAGATCTCTTCCAAGAATAAAATATTCTTGCCGCGTCCTAGGTATTCGCCTCGGTCGAGTCGGTGTCTCTGGATCGCCTCGGTCGAGGTGAACCTCTGGTCAACCGAGGTGACTCAGAATGTGGAATCTCTCGAATCTGCTCCAAAGTAAATCTTCAATCTATGGCTATGCTTCCTGGATGTAGCTCCAAATGACTCTTGACTTCTTTTGCTCCTTTTTGATGCAAAAACGTACCAAATTACCTGCAATTACAACGAAACTAGGTGTAGACCTCGATTCTCGCAAAGGTAGATGAAATGGTAGTAAAATCACATAATGTACATACAAACATGCAGAATATGAAAGATAAAACGTCCAAACAAACCCCAAAATATAGACTATAATTCATGCTATCAAAATACCCCATACTTAGCCCTTGCTTGTCCCCAAGCAAGTTCCTCATATAAAAGACAAGATAGAATGGATTATAAGTCAAGAAAATCAATGAAAAAGTCTTTCAAAAAATTATTTTATGGTGTGTAACTATCATAGATCACTCTAAGAGAATACTTTCTGGAATTAAAAACTTAATATGCTCAAAACATTTTATAAATATAAGAAAGTTGTTCATCTTTGCATAAAATCATAGAATGCACAATAAATCATAATTATCAAAATTAATCATGTATAATCCAATTTAAACCGCTAAGTCAATCAACAAGCTCAAGGTCTCAAGGGCTTCCCAAGAGAAAAGGTCAAGAAACGTGTAGGGTAGGGATGTATGTAAGGTAATGTGGTGCTAGAATCCGGGAAAAGGATGAACTTCACTTTCACTTCAACTTGCAACATCTTCCACCAATAAGCTTTGCTTATCTCACACTTTCCCTTTTTTTTTTTTTACTTTACTTTTTGGGATGCATGGACAGAGGTGCACAATAACCGAAGCCTAGGAAATCTGCAATCATCAATTTCTCGAGATGCATCAAACCCTTGATGCACATACCATGACCCGTTAGGAATATCGCTCAATCCGACTTTGGCAAGACACAAACACCCGGCTATGTGAATGGTGCCGAGTTACTCATCTTCATGATTGACTTCCCCAAACCTAAAATTACTTTCTAGCACTTCACTTCCAGCCCACTCTTCAACTTTAACTTGCTTTCACCACTTCGCTTGCTTCCAAATTCCCGGATAGGTAAAGGGAGGCAAAATGTATATGAGGGGCTAAGCATGATCAAGAAGAAGAAGAAGAAGAGAATGAATTGCCTTGGTCTTTCCAAGAAGAATGTGAGAGAACTTAACCTGCGGTGTCAACCTTCAAATTCAACATAATTTGGATAAAAACAAAGTATTAAACATGCTAATAATTTTAAACAAAGCATTTAGCAACTTAAACATATTATAAAACCTTTCAAACACACAAAGACTTTAAAAACAGTAGGTAAACAAGATCTTCACTGAGATCATATCCAGATAAGTAACACAAAAAATCGTTTTCGAAAACTTTCTGTTACGCCGCCTCGGTCGAGGTGTTCTTGGTTCAACCGAGGTGAAACACCTCGTTTCTCCAGAATCTCCCCGGTCGAGGTCAAAATTTTTTAAAACCAATTTTTTTTTCTTTTCGGTTCGGTTTCGACGTTTTTCTCAATCAAATAATCTGTAGGTATGCATGTAATATCAGATAATCATATAAAGGCAAGTGAAGCATAAATATGAAAGTATCCGATGAATATAATACATCAAAAGGTATCGAATACATCAAGTAGTCACGTAGTCAAATAATACAGACAAATACCCCATACTTGAGACACACTGTCCCAGTGGGTATAATAAAAGTCTAAATGAAAGAGGACTCACCGGATAAAGAGCCGAACTGCATAAAAATATAATAAATAAAACCCTGCAGCTCCTCAGTAGTCCTGATCCGGTGGTGGTGGTGGTATGTAGGGGAACTGAGTCGGATCATAGGGATAGCCCATGATATGCTGGAACTGTAGCTGAGCCATCATGTGCTGATGATGCTGCCGCTCCTGCATCTCGCGGATATCCAATGAAAGTGCAGCATATGAATCGATAACCTGATCCGTCAGGTCATCGATCCGTCGGTGTGCAGCTCTGTCCCTGACTCCCCGCCTCCTGCGCCTAGCGGGCCTGACCGGAGAAGTCTCAGCTGGCGCCGGCTCAGTGTCCTCCTCATCCTCATCCAAATCAATAATGGGAGGCGCGCTCGTCCCTGCTGTATCTGTACCTGTGTCCATCGGGACGCCGCCTCCTCTCTCATCAACTGTCTCATCGTCGTCATCCTCATCCTCACCCTCCTCAGCCTCCTCTGCAGGGGCTGCTGCTCCCTCTCTGTAGTCCTCCATAAGTGGAGCCCATGCTGTCTGCCAGAAATGCGGATCGGAGACAGAGAACTGCGCAGACCATCTGATGCCCTGAGGTGCAGTCCGCTCCCAAGGCATGGCAACGTAGGGTGTAGTCAGCCCACGGGGAACTAGGATCCTCCGTGTAATCATCTCCTGCAATCCCAGCGGCTTCGGAGCCGCCGCCAATGTGCATATGCTGAGGTCCATCCCGTGGTAAGTGGCGATGTGGGTGACTAGACCTCCACAACAAATATCCCCTTCGCCTTGGCCTTGATCCTATGTAGATCCTCTGCTAGGAGCAAGCCAAAGTCTGGGAAGCCTCCTGTAACCATGCAATAGAGGCTGAAGAGCTCACCCTGTCTGATCTTCTGGGGCGTCTCAGTACGCGCCAAAAGTGTCTCACTGAAGATCCTGTGGGCAAGTCTGAAGGCTGGGTGAAAGATGACCTTCTCCCTGGAATCTCCAGGGCGCCATCTGTCTGCATGAGTAGTAATGTGGGCTATCTGTCCCCAGAACTCCCTAGCTACGGATCGGGAGGGGAAGTCTACAGCGGTGGGGGTAGGAAAGCCAAAGATCTCTCTCCAAATCTCTAAAGGAACTATGAAGTTCCGGCTCATCAACCGGTACTTCACAGATCGCTCTGTGGGAAGGTAGGAGAAGGAGCTAACAAACTTGAGTGTCGGCTCTATGTAAGCTGGGGCTCGGATCTCAGTAAACTGATCCAGCCCGACGGTAGCAATCATCCTCCTAAGGTCAGCATCTAACCCTAGGCAGTCAAAAGCTGATACATCCAGAAATCGCGGTGCGATGACTGGACGCCCAGCTATCCTCTCATAGTCTACCCGGCATCTCTCGTGGATAACCGGGCGGTAGGGACGGGATGAGGAAGGAGAAGGGGAAGGGGAGGATCTATCTCTAAGAGCTAAACGGCGATCTGAACTCATTTTCAAAACACACTGTCAGACTACCTCGGTCGACTGACAACTCCAAGAATCACCTCGACCGAGGTGCAGAACGACTGGACCGAGGCGAAGACAGTTCGATTTCCACTCTCTGATTTTCAGTTCTTTTCCCCCTAAAATCACTACCGATGCTTCCTAAGGGGTACTTATAGATTTCCTCAACAGAATCAAGGGCAACCAAAGCCCAAATTACAGAAAACGAACGAGTTAGGTTTTTCGAACGTTTTTACCTCGTTTCGGTCGGAACACTCAAATTTCTTGCAGATCTGTAGTTGCAATCGATTCCTCTACCCCTCAATTGCAGTTTGGAAGCAGAAATCTTCGAAAACGAGCGAGAAACGAAGGAAACGAGATGGATCTGTCGCCGCGGTCGAAATGGGTAAAAAAAAGTGAAAAGTAATTTTTCCCCTTTTTATACTGTTACTGGATCTGCTGTCACCTCGGTCGAGATGGTCTCGACTGGACCGAGGTGATGTGGGTCGAGGCGGTTCTGCAGAAACCCTAGTCGCCTCGGTTGCTTCAAGAATCAACTCGGTCGAGGTGTTCTGACAGTGACCGAGGTGCTTCTGTCTTCTCAGATTCTCGAACTTCTGTCCTTCCAGATGTGCTCCTCCCTGTTGTCTGTCCAGAATTCCAAAAACAAAGCAAAGCAAAGCAAAAACAAAAACTATCTAACCTAGACTAGAAAACGGGAAAGAAGAGCAATACCTTGGGTTGCCTCCCAAGAAGCGCTTGATTTAAGGTCGCTAGCTGGACCATAATGCGTCTCAAAGGAGGTAGGAGGTGCCCTCACCCCATACTTCACCTCCATCGTGGGGTGAAGTAAGTAGATCCATCAAACGCTCCAAGACGTGCAAGTGCTCATCGGGGAATGAATCGTCTATGGGTGGGCTATCCGTCTCGCGGGAAGATTCCGGTAGCCGGCTGAGGTGATCCGCAACTGAATTCTCGGATCCCTTCTTATCGCGGATCTCTAGGTCAAACTCTTGAAGCAAGAGAATCCATCGAATAAGACGCGGCTTGGCATCTTTCTTAGCCATCAAGTAACGAATGGCTGCATGGTCGGTGTAGACAATGACCTTCGCCCCTACTAGATAGGAACGAAACTTCTCGAAAGCATATACAACCGCCAATAACTCCTTTTCGGTGGTAGCGTAGTGGCGTTGTGCTTCATCTAGCGTCTAGCTAGCATAGTAGATGGCGGTGGTCCGTCCATCCTTCTTCTGTCCAAGCACCGCACCTACGACTACATCGCTAGCGTCACACATGACCTGAAAGGGCAAGGTCCAATCAGGAGGCTGGATAATGGGAGCGGAGATCAACGCTTCCTTAATCCTGTAAAAAGCATCAAGACAATCCTGCGAAAACTCAAAAACAACATCTTTATTCAAGAGGTTAGTTAGAGGTTTAGAAATCTTGGAGAAGTCCTTGATGAATCTCCTGTAGAAACCTGCATGCCCGAGAAAACTCCTCACACCTTTAACAGAACAAGGAGGAGGGAGTTTCTCAATAGTCTCGATCTTAGCTCGATCGACCTCAATACCTCGATTAGAAACGAGGTGTCCTAGCACAATGCCTTCGTTAACCATAAAATGACACTTCTCCCAATTCAAAACAAGGTTAGTGTCTTCACATCTTTTAAGCACTAGAGAAAGGTTAGATAGGCAATCATCAAAAGAGGAACCATATATACAGAAAAATCATCCATAAATACCTCCATGATCTCCTCTATGTACTCGGAAAAGATAGCCATCATGCATCGCTGGAAGGTAGCTGGTGCATTGCACAATCCAAATGGCATCCTCCGATAGGCAAACGTCCCCCATGGACAAGTGAAAGTGGTCTTCTCCTGATCATCCGGATGGATAGGAATCTGGAAGAATCCACTATAGCCGTCCAAGTAGCAAAAGTGTGAATGCTGGGCTAACCGTTCGAGCATTTGATCAATGAAGGGAAGCGGAAAATGATCCTTCCGAGTAGCCGTGTTCAGCTTCCTATAGTCGATGCAAACTCTCCAGCCCGTAACGGTCCTTGTTGGGATCAACTCGTTGTTCTTATTCGTCACAACGGTCATCCCTCCTTTCTTCGGAACGACATGCACCGGGCTAACCCACTTGCTGTCCGAGATAGGATAAATAATACCTGCATCCAACAACTTAAGAACTTCCTTCTTCACAACATCTTTCATGATCGGATTTAACCGTCTTTGAGGTTCCCGTGAAGTCTTATGATTATCTTCCATTAGAATTCTATGCATGCAGAAAGAAGGTTTAATGCCAATAAGATCATCCGTGGTGTAACCTATAGCTTTTCGATGCTTTCTCAGGACATGCATTAGCTTAGTTAATTCAGAATCGGAAAGGGAAGCACTAACAATAACGGGATAAGTAGAATCCGGCCCAAGAAAGATATACCTCAAGTGACTAGGGAGTTGTTTAAGCTCCACAACTGGGGGTGCTTTCTGAGAGGGATTTGTGCTTCCTCTTTCCAGTGGAGTGGTGTCAGAAACTGGACTAGATGCAGTCTCAGTTTGAATCGTCTCGCTGTCGACCTCGGTCGAGGCACAAAGGCGTTGACCGAGGTGTTCTTCAGACGCCTCACTCCGTCCAGAAGGTGCCTCGGTCGAGGTACTGCTACTGGATCCGAGGCTGGAAATCTTCGTTTCCTGGACTAGCTTCTCAGTTTTAGCTCCTGGATCCTCTTCCAGTGCCCTCAAGCTCTGTATATCTGCATCACAAGAAGCATCTATACCTTCCTCCATTAAACTGAAGCTAATAACTCTTTCGAGTGAGTCGTTAATAAGGATAGAGCTCACCAATTCTCTTGATTCTTCTTCATCGTAGATGTTGAAGATATCATCAGTTAGTTGCTCCCCTTTCATGGCTGCAAGTAGTGCGAACTCCACCTCTTCGCCACCAACGTTGAATTTCAACTTGGCGTTCTTGCAATCCACATTTCAACCCGAAGTTGCTAGAAATGGCCTCCCGAGAATGATAGGAACAGGATAATCTGCGGGAATGTCAAGTACGACAAAATCTATGGGTAGATAGAAGTTACCTAACTTGACCGGAACGTCCTCCAAAATGCCCACGGGATGGGTGATGGAGCGATCCGCCATGTAAAGTCGAATCTTGACCGGCTTGGGCTCTCCAAGACCGATCTTAGTGCATAGCTCCAGCGGGATGATGCTCACGCTGGCTCCTAGATCGCAAAGGGCTTCACAAGTGACATCCCCAACTTGAATGGGAATGCAAAATGAGCCGGGATCTCTCAATTTAGGTGGCATCTTCTCCTTCATGATCTTTATGAGTTCCGAAGATTTAGATGTCATCCTAACTTCACCAACATCCTCCAGTTTCCTCTTCCTTGATAAGATTTCTTTTAAGAACTTCCCATAGGCGGGCATACCTAGAATAGCATCAAGGAAAGGAATGTTAATATGTAGCTTATTCATCAAGTCAAGGAACTTACCAAAGTGCTTGTCTAGATGTGCTCTGGCTCTGGACTGAGGGAATGGAAGTGGTGGTTTATATGCAGGAGGTGGAACATAAGTTTCTGTCGTTCCTCCTGCTTTCTGTTGCTCTGCCTCGGTTGGCATCTCGGTCGAGGTGTTCTTCGACTGGATCTGGACCGAGGTAGTCTGCGTCGAGCGAGGTACTGGATCGGCAGTTTTGAGTCCACTCCTCGTCGTTATGGCCATACACTGGCCCTTAGGGTTAGTTTCCGTCTTTGCTGGAAGCTTCCCTGGATCTCTTGGCGCTTCATTCGCCCTATTAGCAAGTTGTTGTTCAAGGGACTTTTGGGCCCTCGAAAATGAAGTCATAGAATTCTCCATAGCACCAAGCTTGATCAAGATTGCCTCCAGAACTGCGTCCTTCTTTTCCGGCTGAGACGAACTTGATCCTTGCCCTTGGCTTTTCAATGGAGTGGAAGAAGAAGAAGAAGGGGAAGAGAGGAAAGGATTAGAGGAATCATTAGAGTTGGAGTTTGAATAATTGTTACCGTGGTTTTGATTATTCGCCCTCCAGTTGTTGCTGTTGGATCCTCTATTGTTGTTGTAGTTGTTGTTTCGGGGGCCGTTATTGTTGTTACGGTACCCGTTGTTGTTGTTGTTCCTTTGCCCTTGCTCTTCCTTCTTAGTTTGAGCCATCAAGAGCTCCTTCAATTGCTTCACGTCATTCTTCAATGATGTGAGTTGATTGTTGTTGGGTTGAGTCTCTTGAAAGTTGACTCTTTTTACTCCACCTTCAGCTCCTTGGTGGGTATACTTCTCCATGTGCAAGGCTTGCTTCTCAATGAAGTCCCATGCATCATCAACCGCCATGTCCATGAAGGTACCGGCGGAGAGTAGTTGGAGATTGAACTGAGTGTTTCCGTCCAGCCCTTTGAAGTAGATCTCCAACAACTCGATCTTTGGAATCCCATGATGTGGGCAATCCAAAAGAATATCCTTGAACCGCTCCCAAGATTTGGACAAGCTCTCCTTGTCCTTCATGATGAAAGCATTGATCTTCCCTCTCATTTCAGCAGTCTTTGAGGGTGGAAAGAATTTGGTCAGGAATTCTGTAGTCATCTCCTCCCATGTGCTAATTTTTCCTGGAGGAAGAGATTGATACCAAGTAAGAGCTCTATCTTTTAAAGAAAAGTAAAAAGGTCTTAACTTGTAGTTGTTATTTTCAATTCTAGAAGGCCGCAAGGTCTCCATCAAGATCTCGTAGTTTTGAAGATGTTGATGCGGCGACTCCTTCTCTAGCCCTCCGAATTGACATTGACGAATCATGGCTAGAACTTGCGGTCGAAGTTCGTAGTCATGATCCGCTGGATCTCCTAGGTTCACCCCTGGACGCCTCAGCTGCTGATTAGGGTCCATCCTTTGACCTAGGGTTTGTGGGATTCCTGCAAGAAGAACATCTCGGACTGGGATCCGAGGTGGATGTACATCGACCGGGGCGTCGGGTACTGGAATCTGCCTCGGTCGAGGATCAACTACTGGATCCTGCATCGGTCGAAGTAGAATCTGGTTCCGAATGGCTGCAATCTCAGCTTCGATTGCTGCAGTCCTGGCGTGATTCTCTTCTTTCTCTTGCCTTAGCTCTTCTTTACTGAGACGTAGCAGCTCCTGCGTCTCTCTCAATTGGGCCGCAAGATCGTGATCGTCTTGTTGGGCCATTTTCGCTTCTCTTAAGCGTCGCTTGTATGTCTTTTCCGGTTCGGGATCGTAAGGAACGATTTCCTTCCCAGCGCGGGTTCTTCGCATATACCTAAGAAAGAACCTGCAAAAGTCACTCAAGTAGAGTGGTTAGATGAAACGGGGCAAATGCCCCAAGAGCAAACCGTACCGGCTCGGTCTAGACCAAATCCCCGGCAACGGCGCCAAAAACTTGTTCGCTCCAAACGGTGTGTGCAAGCTTTAAATTTATAACCCTAGACTTAAGCTTAAAACAAGGATGCGAACCCGCAGTGTACGGGTCAATCGTAGTAAAAGCAAGAAAATTCCAGGGGTCGATCACAGGGACTTGGTGAAACAAAGTCAACACGGTATGCTACGTTAATTCTAACCACAAGAGCAATTAACACAATCAAAGATGAATAAGATATCAAATAAGCAAACATGCAATTCTAGGGATTAAAGCATCTAGTTGTGGTTCCAACTCAAGATCTATAGATAAGCGGACAAAGCTGAGATTTTTGCGTGGGGAAGATGTTGCTAAAGTGGAGTAGATCACCGGGTAAGTCTCACTACACACTAATCCTAAACCGTAACTCCTATTACCGGGTAAGTCTCAAGGAATCAAGATAAAGAACTATAACCTCAAACTAACACACCATCTAAGGGAATAGAATCAACCTTTACCGGGTAAGTCTCAGGCTAACTCACAAAGATGGGATGGAAGCACACTCAAACCCCAATAAAGGATAAACCTTTATTACCTATACTTATGATCGTTGGTACACAAACTAAGGAATTACCGGGTAAGTCTCATCCTAAGCCTGCATTGAACCAGAAAGGTGTAATAAGAATAGGATTTGGCAAACTCTAACACTTAACTTTCTGTTTTAGGTCGGATAAGTCACCTCGGTCAGAAGAATTCCACCCCGGCCGAGATGTTCATCAACCGAACGAGATGCTTAGGGTTAAGGTTAAAGACTCGAACTTTCAGGATCCTACTGGAATCTAAGATTATTCTATCATTGTTTTTCCCACAACCTTCAGCCAATCACCCTAGAATCACACAAGGAAATTAGCCACTCATCATCATAATGAAAGTATTAAAATATATGGGAAGAAGGTGAATATTTGAACAAAGAAGAATTTAATGAAAAGACTTCAATAAATGAATCAAATATCACAACAAAAGCGTTCCTTGGATAGCAATCCAACAAGACAAGACAATCAATGAGGGAATTGAAGACAATCTTACAAAACCCTTCAAAAAGCTATAAAAAGCTATGATCTTCAACCTTCCTTCAACCTTCAAAAAGGTTCTTCGAAAACTCTCAAATTGGAGTATGCTGCGGCTGCTGCGTGTGTAAACCCTGATCGATGGTATAGCGTGATGTTGGATTTGTGGAAATCCAACCCTTTTTATAGGAAAATAAACCTCCAAAGATAATAAATCTTAAGAAGATATATTCCCATAAAAATAGGTAAAATATATGATTCTGCATATCTCCTTCCTTCCAGAAGCTCAGCCCAAAAATATAAGATCACTTTCCAAATTTAAAAGATCTCTTCCAAGAATAAAATATTCTCGCCGCGTCCTAGGTATTCGCCTCGGTCGAGTCGGTGTCTCTGGATCGCCTCGGTCGAGGTGAACCTCTGGTCAACCGAGGTGACTCAGAATGTGGAATCTCTCGAATCTGCTCCAAAGTAAATCTTCAATCCATGGCTATGCTTCCTGGATGTAGCTCCAAATGACTCTTGACTTCTTTTGCTCCTTTTTGATGCAAAAACGTACCAAATTACCTGCAATTACAACGAAACTAGGTGTAGACCTCGATTCTCGCAAAGGTAGATGAAATGGTAGTAAAATCACATAATGTACATACAAACATGCAGAATATGAAAGATAAAACGTCCAAACAAACCCCAAAATATAGACTATAATTCATGCTATCATGGGACCACTCCCGCGATTGAATGGGTCAAGGATACATTTGATTGCGTTTTTTTGCTCTTCTGGTGGTTACACATTTGAAGAAAAATCTCGTGCATTGATTGCCATTCTTCACCCAAGAAGCTTTGGAGAGTTGGGCCAATGTGGACCTGAGGCGATTGTTTTCGGCGTTAAGATTGTGGGTTAACAAGCATTCTTCATCCATGAGGGCGTCATTCAAAGGGTCATCTTTGAGCTTGGATTGTGTGCGATCAAGCTTGGCTTTGTGATCATTAATGGCTGAAAAGAGTTTCTCCATGGTCATACTCGGGAACTTTTTTAGGGTTCTCTTGAGGCGCTTTAGGTTTGAGTACAAGCAGCCCATCGCGCCATGGCAGCGAGCAGTATGAGGGAGATCCCACGAATTTTTCACTTCAGGGAGGAAGTGTTCATGGGAAGCCCAAGAGTTGCTGAACCGGAATTGCCGAGGAGGGGCTAGGTCCTTGGGATCAATGGAGAGGATTGCAGGTGAGTGGTCGGAGATGTTTGGATTGTCAAACAGGACCGTAGAGTGAGGGAAGGTGGTTCCCCAAGGAGGGTTGATTACAATCCGGTCAAGCTTGCACCAGATTCTTGAGGCAGATTGTTTGTTATTCCATGTGAAAAGGTTTCCGGAGAAGATATGATCATGATCATTGCGAGTGAGGCAGTCAAGGAGCTCCGTGGAGGGTTGGGTTGTATTTTGGTGCCCGGAGGAAAGCTTTTCAGAGGGGTGGAGGAGGGTGTTGAAATCTCCAAGAAGCACCCAGGGGGTGTTAGGGACCAGGAGACTAATAATGTCAATGTTGGTCCAAAGAGGGGCTCTATCATCCGGATGATTGTGCGCATAGATGAATGAGCACTCGAAGGAAGGGGAGTTTGGCGGGGTGAGAGGGTGAATGGTGCAATGTATAAGTTGGTTGTTTATGAAGGTTGGGGGTAGGTTTAGAGTAGAGGGATCCCACCAGAGCCAAATTCGGCACTTTGAGTTAGGATCAGGGGAGATGTTTGAGATGTTAGTCCAGCTTGGGATGAGGGAGGAGAGAGAATTAAGCTTGCCATCAGAGAGTTTTGTTTCTAATAATGCGATGAGGTCGAGGTTTTGCTTACGAACCAAGTCACGAATAGCCATGTGTTTATTCGGATGGTTCATGCCTCGTATGTTCCAGGAGCAAAGCTTAATCAACATGAGATGGGGTTTGGTTTTGGGTAGCGTCCTTGCTGCTATCCACTTGGGTATGAGTTGTTTGGTTTAGAGTATGGGTGGGGTCAGAGGGTAGAGTGGTTTGTGGGTTGGAGAGTGAGTTACTTTGGATTTGGATGGAAGGGATTGGGGTAACAGGAGGGTTTATGGTATCAAGAGGGTTTATGGTTTCAGGAGGGTTAAGGGGTTGAGTGGAGGGAGGTTTGGTGATTGTTTTGGAGGTGTTTGACTGTCCAGTGTGGACGGTAGCGATGGGACGCTTTGAGTGCTGCGGAGGATAAGAGATGCGTATGGAGTCGTCCGGGGTGGGGAGGATAGGGGCGGAGTTTGGCGATGGTGTGGGAGGTGGGCGCTTGGTTTTGGAGAAGCGAGCTTTAGGTTTTGGTGTAGGGTTGCATCTGTGTCCAAATACATTGCATTTTGAACAATGGTCAGGCAGCCATTCAAATGAGATTTTTTGAGTGATTTTCTCGCCATCCGGACCCATGAGGGTAATCTCACGAATGAGCGGTTTAGAGGCAGAGATTTCAACTAAGATCTTTGCGTGCCCCATCCGGTCGTGGTTTGCGGAGCATTGGTCAGTTAACAGTGGGACACCAATAGCCGAGCCAATTTTTGCGAGCATGTTTGGGGACCAGAACCTATAGTCAAGATCATATAGTGATGCCCATATAGGGATAGATGTGAGGCTGGCATATGAAAGCTCCATTCCATGATACCATTTCTTGAGAAGGAGTGATGTGGAGCCGCTGACGATCCAAGGGCTCCCGAGTAAGATGGAGTTGAGGTCCTCATCGGAATCAAAATGAAATACAGAGACGCCATGGTTGTTCCCGAGAACTTTTGGTTGCTTGATCTGGTTCCATGCAAGCGTTGCATATGAAGTCATTCGAGTGTAGGCAAGAGGGGTACCCAGTGGAAATCCAATCAGGGTTTTTGACCACTTTGAGGTTGTGTTAGATATGTCTTCCCTGGAGAAGTGGATGACACCATTTTCGTAGCCTGGGGAGAAGGAGAGGGGGACGTGGTTCCAAGAAGAAGCATTTGTGAGAATGTCCTTAAAAGTTGTGGAATGGGGAAGTGTGTCAGCGGCGCATTGAATGGGTTGAGGGGCATGTTGATTGTCGTGGAGAGGTGAAGGGTCTTCAGTAGCTTTTTGGGTGGGAGGTGAGGGGTCGTGGGTAGTTTGGGAATGAAGGGCATGTGAAGGGTCCGTGTGGTTTAGGCGCTCGCATGCAGGCTGGGAAGAAGGAATGGAAGCCGAAACGCCAGCAACATGGGCGATTGCAAGTGTTCCAGCATGAATAGTTGAGACCATAGGTGGAACAGTAGCATGCACGAGGGGGGTGTTGTGTGGTAGGTTATTGTTCAGTGAAGGCCTTGGAGTGCTGTTTTGGGGGCTAAGTGGAGTAGAGAGGTTTGGTGTTTGGTTTTGGAACACTTGTGAGGGGGGAAGGGGAGGGAAGGCAGCAGGAGAGGAGATCACTGGCGCCATTGCTTCCTGAGGTTTCGATAGTCTGGAGTTGTTTGATCTTATAAACTCTTCCGGAATGGGTTCGAAGGGGCTAGGGGGGTCAGATAGGATCTTGTTTTGGTGCTGAGGGCTGAGATGAAATTCCGAGAGTTTGACAGAGAGTTTCTTGTTTCGTTTGGAGCCACCATGGCGGCCGACGGTGGGGAGGGGT
>BSUD01000002.1:156383103-156397673 GCA_033239045.1 Fagopyrum esculentum | reverse complement strand
AGGAGCTTGTACCCCACCCCCTCTTTTCTAATATACGTACATTTAAAAAAAAAAAAAAAAAAGAGTTCAAGTCTCATTTCCATCATTTTTTTTACATACATATTTTATAATATTATTTTTTTTATTTTCTCTTTTAGATATTTCTTCCTAAAAATAATATTTTAAGGAGTTCAAATCTCATTTCCAACATGTTCTTTTTATTTTTTTTCTATACATATTTTCTAAAATTATTTTTTAATTCTCTCTTTTGTATATTTTTCCTAAAAAAATAATATTTTAAATTAAAAATAATCTCATTTTACTTTTATTTTCATTCTTTTATATACTTTTCCGTAATTCTTTTTTTTAAGTTGTTCTTTTTTTTGATTTTTTCCTCATAAACATATATATTAAAATTAATAAAAGTTTTTATATTAACACAGCCTCCGAAAGTTATTAAACGACCTGAACTCTCTGATATAATAATCGGGCTCTAGCCATTTTGGATGAACATCAAGACTTTGAAATGCCTAAACCTGAAAATAAATTAATCTCTTGGATAAAAGTACAAACAACCATATAGAAGCGAGAAAGTGCAGTATCTCCCTAAACCTGTAATAATCTATGAGCTTGCAAGGATATATTGTCTATATAAACAAGGGTATGAGACTTAGGGCCCGTTTGGTTCCAACTCCGGAAACGAAAACCGAATGGAAACGAATTTAGTCCATATGTATATTCTTATTCATAAAATTTTGTGGAATCATTCCTTGTGAGTTAATGCAAAATGCACTTGCTTTCTCACATTTTGTTATCCTATAGGGTATCAAAAGTAATCACACTCTACTTCCTTCCTTCACACCACAAGGAATGATTCCACAAACCTTCATGAACAATGGTATACATATGGACTAAATTTGTTTCCATTCCGTTTCCGATTCCGGAGTTAAAATCAAACGGGCCCTTAGTTTCTACACCAATCCAAATACCACCTCTTACCTCTAATGACATCTCCCCTCTTGCTAATGTTGTACAACCACAACACCACGTACTGAAGGGAGTGTTAAACCAAACTCTAGTGAAGATGAAGTTAAACCCAAAGGTAATCATTGGGTATTCTAGTCTAGAAGACTACTTATCTAAATTCAAAGGCGAGTTTAAGAAGCAAAGAGGTAAATCCCTTATGAGTTATATTTTTGGTAAAGCAATTGATCTTTGCTAGAACCCGTACTAAATTGTTGAATGAATGAAAAAATGCTAAGGAGACATTAAAACTATAAGGGCCCGTTTGGTTTGAACTCCGGAATCGGAAACGGAATGGAAACGAATCTAGTCCATATGTATACCCATGTGCATGAAAGTTTGTGGAATCATTCCTTGTGATTTGAATTAAAGTAATTGAAGTTGAATTTGATTACTTTTGATACCCTATAGGGTAACAAAATATGGGAAGACAAGTGTATTTTGTATGTAAACACAAGGAATGATTCCATAAAATTTGATGAATAAGGATATACATATGGACTAAATTCGTTTCCATTCCGTTTCCGTTTTCGGAGTTGGAACCAAACATGCCCTAAGTCTCCAAACCTAGTTTTTAGTTTGAGATAATATGTTCTAATCCTTTGGATAAGAAAATTGTATGGGAAAACATACCATATATTTGGATAACTACTAATCCTTACGCAATGGGAGCCCAATTTTAAGACAGTCATTAAGGATATCTCATCTTTGGATCAAAATCTCACAAGTCACTACAAGGAAAAAAAAAAAAAAAGATTTGCGACAACAAGGTCCAGGTTATAAAATATGAATAATTGGCGATGCAAAGTTTTTTTTTTTTACCATCTCAAATGATTGGCGACGGCACAGAACCATCGCAAATGCTTGTTTTTTTTAAAAAAATAACTTTATAAAACGGATGTCTATAGTTCGGGTTATAAAATATGATTCTTAATAAAAAAAAACATCCGTGGCACGTGTTTTTTTTAATACTGTTTTTCCAATTTAATTTTCATTTACACTTTGTGTGATAACATACAAACAATTTGAATTTACTGAAGAACAAAACATAAAGAAAAATACCAAGGAATTCCTAAGTACAATGAATTTCCTTGTACAATGTAATTGTTAGGAGTTTGTAACATAAACCATGTTTATGGTAATAAATACAAAATTACATTTTTAGTCACTTAATTCGTTTATTTTTTTAGTCACTTAATACGTTTATTAGAAACGGTGTTGAGTGCTTTAATGCCTTGTATAATTGGTCTGATGAAATATTTGGTCATTTTAAAATGAGTAAAATGAAATAATCGTCGTAAAAACGAATAGAATTAAAAGTGTACGTACTAACTATCATATGTCATTCATGTAGTCGTTGAACGGGACAATTTAGTTTTTTCTCCCGCAAACCTAATTCTTCCCACCCCTACCTTTACGCCCACAACCTCTGGGCTTGACTTGCCTCCTAATCCCCTCCTAAACATGATTTTTTTTTTTTCTTTTTTTTTTTTGAAAATTTACTTGTATTGAGATTGGAAGGATTTACAGGTGGGGAACAAGATACAGTGAGCATAAGAAGAAGGAACATAATCAAGGGAACATAATCAAGGAGGAGAGCAAAAGGGACGTATGGACGAAGATAGCATGGGCTATGGAGGAGTGTGGACAAGGGAGATTCCAAGCATGTTAGCGGTGGCTCTGGACTCGGGTGAGCGGTCCTTCCAATGGTGAGCGAAGTGGAGCTTAAGGGTATTGATGACTTCAGCGGCGTAGTCGATGGCTCTAGTAAAGTAGTTGTTGAAGATGAGTGAGTTCCGGACTTTCCAGGTGGTATAGATGAATGTGATGATCGAAGCAGTACGTATGTTATCAATGAGTTTGTGCTTGGGGGGTCGATTCGAGCTTAACCAAGACCATAAATTATTGACATATGGAGCTGGGTAAGGGACTCTAGTCCATCCGGAGATAATGTCCAATATGAGGGAAGTTTAGTTGCATGCATTCCAAAGGTGATCGTCATCTTCGGCCATGTAGTTGCATAGTTTACACGTGTCTGAGTCAATTAGGTTCCATCTTTTGATCTTGGTCAAGGTGGGGAGCTTCCGGTGGCTAGCAATCCAAGAGATATAGCTGCATCTAGGGATGTTGTATTTGAGCCAGATGGATCTGTGTGGAGGGTGGGTGAGAAGTGTAAGGTCCGGCCTAAGCAGGTTGTAGGCTTTACGGGATGAGAAGGTGCCGTTGGCGTTCGAAAGCAAGGGGATAGCGTTGGTACTAACCAAAGGAGAGTGTAGTTCGTCTATGATTTTCAATCAGCATTTCCAGGAGAAGCTGTGATGTGCTTTGGGTCTGCAGTCCCAAATATTTTGGCCTTTAAGAATGTTGCTTTCAATCCACTGGCACCAGAGGTTGCAATCCTTGCGGTCAATGTCATATAAAAGTCTTGTAAGAAGTACCTTGTTTCTGGTGTAGAGGTTTGGGAACCCGAGACCACCGGAAGCCTTAGGGGTGCAGACAGTAGACCAAGCGACCAAGGCACGACCACTACTCACTTTCCCAGCCCAGAGGTAAGAACGAAGAAGGCTATGGATTTTGTTGATGATGAATGCGGGCAGGAGGAAAATCGAGCTCCAATATTGATTGATGGCAAGGAGAATGGAGTTAATAAGTTGGGCACGGCCGGCGTAAGAAAGCATCTTTGCGCTCCAAGAGTGGATACGTTTGGTGGTACAATGAATGAGGGGTAGGTAATCAAAAAGAGCAAGTCTCCTACATCCAACAAGAACCCCAAGGTAATGAAATGGTAAGGAGCCTTTGTCGAAGCCAATGATGATGTATGCCTGGGCCTGGTCTTGAGAAGACATGCCGCCCATGAAGAGGGAGGATTTGGAGGGGTTAATCTTGAGCCCCGAAATCTCGCCAAAGACGTCAAGGGAGTCCTTGAGAATTTTGATAGAGGGGCTGTCCCCACGACAGAACAACATCAGGTCGTCTGTGAAGGATAAGTGAGTGATATGAGGGGTTCGGCATTTAGGGTGGAGGTGGAAGGCTGAATTTGTGGTGTTGAGAAGGATAAGCCGGGAAAGATATTCCATTGCAATGGTAAAGAGGAGGGGGGATAAAGGGCAACCTTGACGTAATCCTCTAGAGCCCTTGAAGTGTCCTCTAAGAGAGCCATTAATGTTGACAGAATAGGTTACTGTTGAGGTGCATTCTTTGATCAGGCTGATGAAGTGCTCGGGGAAGCCCATTTTGGTCAAACAGTGAATAATGAAGCTATTATCGATGGTGTCAAAGGCTTTGGAGAGATCAACCTTTAAAGTGGCTCTAGGGGAGATGTTTTTCTGATTGTATTTGTGGAGTAGTTCCTGACATATGAGCACATTGTGCTTGATGGATCGGTTTCTGACGAATGCACTTTGGTAGGGTCCTATAATATGGGGGAGGATTGAACTAAGACGGGCGGATAGGACCTTGGCTATGGTTTTGTATATGGTAGTGCAGCAGGAAATAGGTCGGTAATCAGCAGGTGTGGTTGGGGTGTCCGATTTTGCGATGAGGGATATTGAAGCGTGGTTGATCTGCTTAAGGAGTTTCCCATGCTTGAAGAAATCCTGGATTGCATTAGTAAAGTCTCGATGGGTGATGTCCCAAGAAGCTTTGAAGAATCTGGCATTGTATCCATCTGGTCCAGGAGCTTTTTTTATTACTAATACCGAATAAGGCGGTTTTGATTTCATCGTCCGTAACCTGCAATGAAAGAAAAGTTTTGTTAGAGGGGGTGAGGGTTGGTAGGGGTAGGTCAGGGAAGGTAGGGGTTTTGGTTTGGGTTGGACGGTTGAGGGCAGTTTGGAAGTGGGAGATGAAAGTGGAGGCGATGAGTTCTGGATCAGATGTGGTACTGCCATCATGGTTTTTGATTGATAGAATACGATTATGACTTCTTCTGGTCTTGATGCTCCTGAAAAAGAAAGATGAGCACTGATCACCATAGTTTATCCATTTGGCTTTGGATAGTTGACCAAGGGTGGTGTTGAGCGAACGAATGCTTTCATTGAGAGTGGCTGTGAGAGATTTCTCGGCAGTTTGGAGTGAGGTGTTGTGGAGATTATTACGGAGTCTGTTTTGGATATTTTGAAGGCTTTTCCTATTGTAGTTGATAGCTTCATGGATCTCTTCAAGTTTCCGACTACCAAATTTTTTGAGAAAGGGCTTGAGGTTCTTCAACTTTCTGGTGAGTTTGTACATGGGATAACCCTCAACCTCAACACTCCACACACTATTGACGCTTGGAACAAAATTTTCATGGTTAGCCCAGAGGTTATTAAATCTGAAGGGGAGGTTGCTCTTGCCAGTTGGAGGGGTGATAGAGAGAAGGGTTGAAAAGTGGCCCGAAACATTGGGCAAGTCGAAGTGGGCATGCGAATGAGGGTATTTTGTGAGCCAAGTGGGGTTGGTTAAGATACAATCCAACTTACACCATGTATGCGACCCAATCTGCTTGTTGTTCCAGGTATACTTGCATCCTGAGTAAGGTAAGTCCATGATATTATTTTGATCAAAGCAGGTAGCAAGCTCAATTGATTGTTGTGAGATGCATGGAGAGTTGTTGGTGTTCTTCTCATCCGGGGTGAGGGTGACATTGAAGTCGCCAAGGAGGGCCCAAGGCGTGGAAGAGTTAAGCAAACCAATCGTTGCAATGGAGGACCAAAGGCTGATCCTATCGTCAGGATCATTATGGGCATAGATGAAGGAGAGTTCAAGGTTGGGTGAAAGATTGGGGAGGGACTGGGGGCTGGAGGCTTTACAATGAATGATTTGATCAGTGAGGAGGGTAGTGGTGAGATGAATCTTAGATGGGTTCCACCAGATCCATATTCTGAAGTTATGGGCATGAGAGGAGTTGGATACCTGACTCTAGGTAGGGAATAAGTGTTTAGAGATACGGGATTCTTTGTTGGAACGAAGTCTGGTTTCCAGAATAGCGAGGATGTCAATGCCATTGTTCTTCACCAAGTGCTGAACGGCTTTTTGTTTGATAGGGTCGTTCAGGCCCCTAATGTTCCATGAACAAACTTTAATATTCATTCAGACCAAGTGTAATGTCCTGGGCAACACTTGTTGGCAGGATAGGGTTGAGAGAGAGTGATGGGTGAGGCTCTTCGGGGAGGGCATGTGGTGGGGGGATGGTATTAGTCATTGTTGTATGGCTTGAGGTGAGGGCTGAGGGCGTCTCCGTAGGGGTATTGGAGAGTTCAGAATTGTTAGAGAGGGTAGGGTTTGGGGATGACGTTGAGCCAGTGCTTGCGTTCAAGGCATGCATGGGGTTTTCAAGGTGAATGGTGGTGGTAGGGGGGATTTGGGGTGTCAGTGTTGTATTAGGGTTTGAGAGATGTCCTGGTTGGGCGGTGGCGTTAGCCTGGATGGTAGTGGACGGGAGAGTGGATGGGTTGTGGCCGATCTTATGAGAAGGATCAGGGGTGGGGAGGATTGGGCCAAGGTTGGGGTTGTTGCGAGATTTGAGGCGAGAATGGTGGGAGGCGAGAAATGACCTCATCTACAATAACAAGTACATACCGACCATCACTTGTGCCCACCTTGACCACAATTGGAGCAACCGTTCGCCCGATTCTCTCTTCTAGGCCAACCTGCTCGGGATCCATCTCATCTAATCTTTGTGCCTCTGATTCTTTGTCGCTTAGTCTTTCATCTTGTTCTCTTTGTAATCTTGATCCACTATTGCTCTAGGTCTAGTAGACCTCTTTGATGTATATTCTCTCCCCTCTCAATATACAAAATTTAAAAAAAAAAAAAATTGTCAACCCGTGACACTGTATACATCTTTTGGTTGATCTAGTAGGTCATACGAGGTGGAGACAACATGGTCGATCGATGATTTTCCTACATTTTACCGCATTTTACTAAAGGTTGGAAGGTTGGAAGGATAGTGTTGAAATCAATTTTATGAACTTGGGCCGGAAGAATTTTCTGGTGGGCTTCGGCCAAAATCAACACCGGAAAATGGGAGTGTTAGCTTCATGGTTCCGAGTAATACAATTTGGTATACTCATATGTGTAAAATGACGTCTAAATGAATGAGAAATTAGTGCTCAAAGATGAGTGCATTAAATGCACATTGGAAGATTTAATTATGGAAGAACTTGTGCCACATGGACAATGTGGAGATTGGTTAGACACCATATATTTGGGCAAAAACATATTATGGTTACCTAAGTCTATAGAGAGATGCTCTAGCGTTTCCTAAACTAGACGCTCGCGCCACATATCATTTTTAACAACCTTCCAGAATCTTTGAAGACATTTTTCCACCTCCAAAAAGGTTCACTATTGGACCAATCATGAAATTACAAAATGCGTCTTTCTTTGAAGATATTTTTCCATGCAATGATAATATTTTAACCGTACCCGTGAAGAACGAGAGGACATAATGTCTATACCCGATACAAACATTGAGGATGAACCTCGATAGAACAAAAGAGCTCGACAAGAGGTTGAACCTTGAAGGAGCAAAAAAAGAGCTCAAAAAGAGACAACTTTTGGTGATGAGTTGATAACGGCTTTCTTTTTAGAGAAAGAATCAAGAACTTGTACATAAGTTAAATCTACACCAAATGCACCTGCTTGGAAAGAAGTAGTCAAAAGTGAGATCGACTCTATTATGCAAAATCATACACGTGAGTTAGTCGACTTACCACAAGGGTGTAAAACCCTGAGAAGCAAGTAGATCTTCAAAACTAAGTTGAAAACCAATGACTCAATAGATAAACACAAGGCTAGAGTTATAGTGCAAGGATTCCAACAAAAAGAAGGTTATTTGAGACATATTCTTTGGTAACGAGAATAACATCAATATATAAGAATGTTGTTAGCCATAGTAACATTAAGAAACCTAGAGATACACCACATCGATGTAAAAACGGCCTTTCTAAACGGATATTTGGAAGAGGAGATTTATATGAAACAACCTGAGGGGTATCTCGTTCTTGGACAAGAACATAATGTGTGTAGACTTGTAAAATCCTTATATGGACTTAAACAGGCTCTTAAACAATGACATAAGAAATTTGACAGTGTAATGATGCCAACTAGATTCAGCATAAATGAATGCGATAAATAATGGTTACATTATATTGTGTAGATGGCATGTTGATAGTAGGCAACAACAAAGACATGATCAACAACACTAAGAATATGCTTAGTGGGAAGTTTGAAATGAAGGACTTATGACTAGCAAATGTCATACTAGGGTGAAAATCACTAGACATGCTGCAAGACTTATCTTGTCTCAATCTCATTATATTGAGACAGTTCATGGAAGATTCAAGACCTAGTTTAGTGGGACTGCAAAGAGTCATATAAACCCCAATATTCACCTAACCAAAAACCTCAAGTATGAGGAATATCAACAAGAATATACCAGGGTAATTAGTAGTCTCATGTACTTAACCAATTGTTTAAAATTTGATCTAGTGCACGCGGTCAATGTACTTAGCCGCTACAAGAGCAATCCAAGACATAATTAAACACTAGAAATGCATAACTCGAGTATTGAACTACTTACGATATACTAAAGAATTTGGACTACATTAATATAGCACTCATTCAGTTGTATTAGAAAGATACGGTGATTCAAACTGGATTAATGACTCTAGAAACTCCAAATCCACTAGTATATATGTTTTCACAATAGGTGGAACAACTATATCTTGTAAATCTTCCAAATAAACACTATTGGCTAGATCCACGGTGGAATTTGAGTTCATTGTTTGAGATAAAGCAACCTGAAGAAGTGGAGTGACTTCAGAATTTCATGGGAGATATTCTTCAATGGAGCAAACACGTGTAACCAATATGTGTACACTGTGATAGTCAATCGGCTCGGGCACAAAATTGTATATATAATGGAAAGTCTCATCATATTAGATGGAAACATAAGACCATTAGTCAGCTACTCTCGACATTCATGATTGTGATATATTATGTCAAATCAGCAGACAACCTAGCAAATCCATTTACTAATTCGGGGTTGTCACGAGACTAATTAAGTTGCAAAATCATCAAAAGGAATGGGTTTACAACTTATTACAAAAGATGACGCTTGACGACCAACCCCACCTACATGATTGAAGATCCCCGATGTAGGTTCAAAAGGAAAACAACCTCAGGCAGAATCTAGGTGTGCACTGGGAGACCTATGTCTTTGCCTAGTTTCTCGATGATGCTAGTGTTGCCTGATAAGGCATTAATTAAGATTAAGCTTTTAATGATTCCATATCCTTGAAGTATAGGTGGGTATGACATATACACTTTATGGTATATCACCTTTTGAGTGCGACATGGGACCATGTCTAGGAGAATATGTGGAAGACTTATTTTCACCAAGTTCACACATGATTTAAGCAAGTTATTTCAAGGCCAAAATAAACAAAACAAAGAGAAAATCATTTTGTGAGAAGATAAAAATTATGTGATAGTTATTGTCTAGATTTACATCAAAGTCCGGGTGGTTCAAGACATGATGTTGACCATCTTGTCGAGTAAATTTGATGGTTATTCACTACAGGATGTTCAAGGCTAAAAACGCAACAGACCCAGATACTATGATTCTTTGACTGTACTCTCAAAAATCCATTCCGTGTTTTTATCAATAATAAAACATGTTTGAGATTTATTTCTATTCATGTAGGGGATTATTGGAATCAATTTATGAACTTGCACCAAAAGGATTTTCCGGTGGCCTCCGGTCAATATCAACGCCGGAAACGGGAGCGTTAGTTTTGTGATTCGAGTACTACAATTTCGTACACTCGTATAAAATGATGTCCAAATGAATGAGAAATTAATTAATACCCAAAGATGTGTGTATTAAATGCACATTGATAGATTTAATTGTGGAGAAACTTGCCCGACATTGACAATGTAAAGATTGGTTAGAAACTATATATATGGGAATAAACATATTATGGTTAAATAAGTCTATGGAGAGACGCTCTAGTGTTTTCTAGACCAGACGCGTGTGCGTTGCGGTCGTAGGCTCTTGGGTTTGGGGGAATGACTTCGAGCTAAGGGCCTTATAAACGTGATGTTGGAATGGCCGAGAGTGATTATCTAAGTCCAACAACCTCCTCCACACTCCTATATTAAGAGGCCTAATTTTTCTTATTCCAAAACACAAAAAAAAAAAAAGCAATCCCTCTACCACTCTCTTTTCTCTCCTCCCCCGTCCGAAACTTGAGAGTACTCAACTGAAGGTTCTCGTCGGTTTTCAAAGTTAGTTACACAGTTTGAAGCGAAGGGCAGTTGTATCTTGAGATTCTGAATCGATCAAAACCCTATGTAATAGGGGCGATTTTAGAATTAAAGAAAGAGTGTCTCGCCTTTACCACTCATTTCCAAATCGCATTCGTACGATTTAGTCAGTTTTAAACTTCCCCCTCATATTAGCGATAATTGAATTCCTACATATAGATCATAAGAATATCATTCTTTTTGGACCCCAGTTTATGAAAAAGATGATAATCGTCAATCTCAATGTTCTTGTTTCTAATGTTGAGGCAAACGGAAGCACTTACAACTTTGATTAAGATAATACAACACACATACATTACGGTAGGACCATCTCAAGCCCACATAAAAGCAAACATATATCATCAAGTCACCTAAATGGTGATTTATTTAAAACATATACGATATTGATCGTTCCATGCATACGATGAGACCATCGAATTGCTTAAGCTTTGTGATGGTGGTCGTCGATGTGTTCACTGACGGTGAGTACCATCTCAAGCAAGCTAATAGGATGAGGCACATCTTCGTGAAGCCTTTCGTACTCGATGGTCCAGTTCACAAGCTCAATGTCTCCGGTTCCGGGCTTAACATGGAGGTGAAATGCGATGGCTTTGTAACTCTTTAGAAGATCTCCATCAATCTCCTTCATGGTCAATGTCTTATTTACCTCGTCTATATTCTCCACTACCTGCTTCGAGACATATTTTTGTCCATCTACACACAAAAAAAAATTATATAGACACTCTTTAATTTTACCGAAAAAATATAGATACTCTTTAACTTCTTATATGAAATTTTGTTGAAATATAACATAAGTTTAGTGGTAAATGTATATTAGGGCTAAGTCCAACACACAAGTATAATGGAATTTCATCCAAAAATAGACGAGAGAATCGGATGAAATGCACTCAATGATAAATTTTGTTTAGTAGATATCCCATGCCTATAAATTATTATAAAAATAACATGATTAAAAAAATAATGACATATTTTTCCTTATTTATTACAATAAATTTTATCCTATTTGAGTCGTTTCTTATATAACATTGCTTCACTAATAATTTTTGTATTTCTTGTAACTTATTCTTGTAAATAAGACATATTTTGGTGTAACTTATTCTTCTTTCGAAAACTATAAATATACGTTAATTATAATACTTGAATTTTTTCTTGTACACTAATTTTCCTATATAAAAATTATTGTAACTAATTTTCTTGTACACGATTTTTTTTATCGTATACAAGTAACTAAAAAAAATCAAAGATATTATTAGATTATTTTTCTTGTACACAAATGATTTGATTATACGTGATTCAAATACAAAATCTTGTAACATATTAAGAAAAGCTGATATATTGAAAAAGGGCAAATTAGTCTATTCATCAATAAAGATGCTATATACTTATTTACTTGTCAACGGGGATTTCCACTAACTAATTAATATTAGCTTATGTTACATAGCAAATTCACCCAAAATAGATTGACATTGGAAGGAGTAGTAGTCCACCGACCTTATAACGGACATAAATTTATTCAAGCATCTATTTCTCCACACGTCCCTTAAGTGCAACCGCGTGTGACTCGGCTAACACTTGACAACATATGCTATAATGCCAACTAGCACAATCAGCTGTGGAAATTTTGTCTAGGTTCACATCAATATATTAAGGCCGACAAGCCCAATTAATCAATATTTGAATTCAACTCGAATCTATTATTTTGTGAAATTACGATGAGTCAAATATAATGCGGAGTATCGTCGGATGTGGATGTTCAAGCACTTACATGTTGACCCGAGCCCAAAACATAAGCTCATTACATTAAATCTTGATTTCTTAACCGTTTTACAATCATACGATTGTCATCATGGTAAAATTGAAACGAGATTTAGCTATAATAGAACATTGTATATATGTGTAACTCCACATCAACAAAACTTTGTTACGAATATTATTTTCATCGATCAAATTATGATAATCATTTTGAAGCTATATTTCCAATAAACGAGCTAGCTATGTTATATATTAAAACGAATTAATAAAAGTTTTTTACTTACTAATACTGTAGTCCCAAAAGATGACCGATCCATTCTTTCCGAATTCGCCTTCATGTACCTCACAACCTTGAATGTGAGCAGGGGAGATCTTGGAAATGTGATGAGGCTTCTTAATCACGGTTTCATGGAAGAGATCTCCGGATGCTTTTGCCTCAAACTCTGCGATGAGCTTTCCTTTCAAACCCATTTTTCAGAAAATGCAACGGAACTGGGTTCTAAAGTGTGTTATTAGAGGAAATATTGGGAGAGAAGGATGAAAAATAAGGAAGAAATCGGCCCTATTTAAAGAAGATCAGTGTGTGCATCAACAAGTCAGTCACTTCCATTTGAACATTAGGTAACTTAGTGTAAATTATTAGTGGGGCATACATACCATATTTGCTTAACTAACATCATTAAAAAATAGTATAATAATATATATGTGACGTTTGGTTTGTTGATTGTATAGTATATAAAGCTTTTGGACGGTACAGTAGCTCCACAAGATTTATTAAATTATCATCGATCATCTCAATTATTTGATCGATAATATATCTTGGGTAAATAATATCATTAATAAGTTACTCAGATTTGATTTACTCTCTTTTTAAAATATTGTTAGTGAGTTAGAGATATTAGGTTTGGTTATCCTAGTATCTTGAATAAACACATCTTTGAATAAACACATCTTGAAACTCCGTTTCTACATGGTATCAGCCATCATGATCCATCGCCTGAGTAACACTTTCATCAACATCACCTATGGCGGAATAAACATCTTCCTTAGCGAATCCGTATGAGCCCACATGACCATTCACAATTGTTGTTCTATCGAACATCATCAAACTTGTACCCACCAATTATCTTAACTAGAAGCAAGCAATTCTGGTTATCCTCGAAGTATAGGACCCTAAACAACACTACCACCGCTAATCCTACATACAAAACGTATATAAGGCAAGACAAACTGGTCCTTGAAGCCATTCTCGAGACCCTTTCCTTTGAGGTTGCAATATTTTTCGCCACAACATCTACACCTCATGGGGTCCGGGAGGCCTTACGATTCACGTACCGATGGACTGAGAGCTACGCGAGATGGAAATCATGGTCTTTGTTTGTCTATGTCAAAGACTATTTTACATGGATACCTACAATTATCATATATCAATGTTCATGATATATATATATATATATATATATATATATATATATATATATATATATATATATATATATATATATATATATTAATTCATCATAGTTGAGATTCTTGTTTCCTTAGTTATATCGCTTCCTTCCATCATATTGTCTACCAACATTATTGCTTTCGCATATTACAATTACTACTTCATTTTCTTGCTTTCACTTAAAATAATTAATTATTAATATTATCCAAATCATACACCATTCGTGTGAATTCGATACTTGAATATACTACATCCGATTTCATATCCTCGCAGAGAGGTTGTTGTTACTTTTCGGTAAAACTTGCACACAATCAAGTAATTCGACTAATAATATTTGACGAGGGTCGACCTACAAGTAGCTAAATTCCGAGCAACGGTATTGGACAAAGGAATTCCGAACTAGAGTATTAACATAGGGAAATTGACCGAAGGACGGAGTATCCTACTATGTCATTTCAATGATTTCTTCTATGAAGGGCATATAATGTTTTGGCATAATATTTGTTAGTACTTTATAATATATGATTAGTATGTTTTAATATCACATCCACTTTATTTAATAAATATCACATCACATTATTTCACGCAACAATGTACATGCATATCACTTTGCGTGATTCATGTGTATATATTTTAATTGAAACAAAAAAAAGTTGCAGAATAATAAAAGCAACTTACTAAAAAAAAAATACAATAAATAATGGTCATAATATGAGCTACTACCTTGCACATAAGATCATTACATTGGATGATGATCGTTTTTCCGTGATTGAAATCTTATTACTATATTTTTTAATTATACTAGTTTATATCCCGTACTTTGTGCGAGTATATTTATATATTTAATTTTTTTAATAAAATAATATCAATTTTTGTACGTGAAAACTAATGATATTTTTATTAAAAAAATTAATAAATATTTCTTATAGTTTATTAATAACAAAAAAATTGGAAAAAAAAGAAAAAAAATATAATTTTTAAGTTACAAAATCTTACCTTTAAATCTTTCCGGCATTTGAAAAAAAAATGAAATATGATCAAAATTTTGTTAAAA
>BSUD01000002.1:156332968-156382859 GCA_033239045.1 Fagopyrum esculentum | reverse complement strand
AAAAATGAAAATAGAAACAAAATATAGATATTTAAAAAATGAATTTGATAAAAAAAAAAATTTTAAAAATTGTCTAGTTGCTTATTAGATGGTTTTTAGGCCGATCGAAATATGATAAAGTTTTTTAAAAAAATTGGCATTTAAAAAACGAATATAATCAAAATTTTAAAAAAAAAGTCTATTGCTTATGAGATTGTGTTTTGGTCAATCGAAATCTTATTAATATTTTTTAAAAAAAATACTACGAAACATGAAAAATACGACGAAGCTTATTAGATAGTTCATGAAAAATACGACAAAACATGGAATACTTTTAAAAAAACATATCAATATACACACTTTTTCTTATTAGATGGTGCGAGAGTTAATTGAAAAAATACGACGAATCAATAAAATTGTAACCTAGAAAATATCTTCAAATCGTCGGAACCTGAAAAAGACGACGAAACATGATCAATAAACAATAGAATTGGATTCGGAAGATGTAGAAATTTGTTGAGATTAACATCAAAAATAAGAAAAGTGTATTACATTAAGAATATCCGAAATCAAGATTTTCCTTCCCTTGTAAGTTAATATTGTAGCATACATGAGAAGCTTAACACTCAATCTATCATATCTTTATAAAAATAAAAATATATAATTTAGATACTGTTTAGTAAAAAAAAAATTGGATTAATTTGTGATTTAGTAAAAAATACAATAATCATAATTGAGTTATAGATTAATCGATAAAACAAATTAAATATGTTAGTTCCAACTGATCTTGTTACGATTTATAAAGATGCTGATCTAGTTAGTTTTAAAAAATTTATTTAGCTTTAGTAAAAAAGATTTATTGGCTTATATTGTGATTTAGTAAAAAATTTAATTCAAAAAAAACGTGAAAGTGTCATGTCAGCATTAATGTAGTCGATTTTAGTAAAGTATATAGATACATAATAATAGAAATACATAAAAAAAAATTAAATAGAAAAATATACAGATAAATATTAAAACCGTACTAAGAAAAAAGAGAAAACAAAAATATACGTACATAATCAAAAATGTAACGCCCCGTTCATTGGGCGCGTTTCGATATTTATTTTCCTACTTTTATCGATATTTTATTATCTTGAGTATTTTATTTAAAATTATTTTAAGGCATAAAATACCTTTCCCGAGTATAATTATATTTTTAATACGTTCACGTGTATCCGTCTTTTATTTCCGGAAAAGTCGGAAATTTGTATTCCGATTCTAAAATCCCGTTCCGAATCATTTGATCGGGTTTACTTTATTCCCATATTTTTCCCCATTTTTTAATTTATTCTATTTTTTATACCTTTACCTCTCTTCCTTCTTTGCGTGATGAAGAGTGCAAGCCTGCACTGCCCCCTCTTGATGCCTATACTGTAAGATCTCAGTTTTTGCCTTTACCGCCCCCGGGGTGAAGAGGGCCGCCCCTGCGGCTGATGTGATCCGCCCTTGCGGATGATGACAGATCGTGCCAGAACTTTATTCCGTTCTTTTTATCTTCCTTCCATAGATAGAATATCCGATATTCTATCTTATGGGCCGGTTTCCTGATCTTCTTTCTAAACCCTAGACGCCTTTCCGTCTATATTTCCAGCCCACCCCTATATATTCCCGTCTTTTCCTCTTTTCCCCGTTTCTTGCTACGTCTTCTTCAACCCTAGAGTGCTGCAGCCCTGCCTCTGTGTCTTGCTGAACGTGTAAGTTCTTCCTCCCTTGTTCTTCATCACATTCTTGTGTTGCTGCACCTTGCTTCTCTTCTATTTTGGTTTCTTCCTTTCGTTCTTCTCATTTCTTCTTCTCCAACGATCAAGCATGAGCCTTGATTCTTGTGGAGCGTTCCGTTGTTGATCCTTTGTTGCTCCCAGGCTCTCTGGAGTTGAGTCTCGACGTGTTGGAATCAAAGGTGCGAGCTTTGGTTGCCCCTGTTGTGAGATCTATCAAAGAGAAGCCCGATAGTAGCTTCCGACGATGATCCGCCCCGCGCCTGCACAGAGCCGCCCCTGTGCTTCTGTCACATGTCGCCCCTGCGCCTCTGCCCAACCGCCCCTGCAGTTTTCTCTACTGTAACTCCCGTCTTTGGTGAGTTGCTTCTTTCCTTCATTTTTTGGTTCCTTGTTCCCTGAGTTGCTGTAAGTCTAAGGTCGAGCCCTTAGCTTGTGGAGATCTCTTCGAGATCGTTGAGACTAGAAGTTATAGACTTCTAGCAACCATTCCATTCCTGATCCATGTTGCTTGTTCGTACAAGCTTTCTTTACTCCTTTCCTGAGGGAAACCGAGCTTTCTCATGAGTTGTCCTTGTGTTGTGTTGAGCTTTGAGTTACCTTCGTGTGAGGTAAGTCCCTTGGACTTACTTAGCTTCATTCCGCGTATTAGTTGGATTGTATTGGCTTGTTTGTGTTGTTTATCATGTTATAACGGATAACCGGACTAGGATTCACCCTTTATAACCTTAACTGGCCAAAGTGCATTTTAACCGGGCGGTGACCACTTGTCTAGTTCTACAGGAGACAAGAATGTGCTCTTGCAACCCAGACCAGTAGGTAACGGATAGTACTGATCTATTCCTATTGGTAGACGGAAGCGGAGGCTAGTTTCGAAAGGATTCTCGTGTGACAAAAGAAGTTGAATTAGTAATAAATAACCTTAATGAAAGATAATAACCGGTTGTGTGCAAGCATGCTATATGTTTATGTTACCTTATGTGTGTTTGTGCCTTTACGCTATTGCTTATACCTAGATTGTTAGCTAACGGTTTATACCGTCGTTGTAGATGTTCCGCAGGTTCAGGATGCTGCTGAGTGATCCGGATGGTGTGGTCAGCCGGGGTTTCCGTACATTATAAGACGGGATCGGGTTTATGTTCTTTTTGTTGTTTCCCTTTTGTTTTGAACTCGGCTGCGAGTCTTTTCCGCTTTGCTTTGTTTAAACCTTTGATTTTATATTGAGTTTTGGTTTTCATTCGTCTGTGCCTTGTTGTAAGATCCGTTTGATGTTGCTACTCTGAGGGTCGTGACCCATTGTGCGGTCCTAGCTCGTAGTGCTTCGAGTTCCCAGAACATGGGGTGTTACATATACCGCTTCTTATAGTCGACCTCTCGATGCTCACCCTCTCGACCCCTCGCCTGCTGCACCAACTCCCTCAATCTCTCAACCCTAGTGACAACTGCCTCTACCCGGTACCAACACCCTCTCCCTTTGTTCCTAGACAGACCAGGAGCACATCAAGGCCTCCTTCCCCGTTTGTTTCCTCACCCGCAACTCTTGTCCTGGGCTCACTACCTCTTCAATTTGGACCGGAGCAAGCTTCCAACACCAGTCTCTAGAGGCCGTTGATGTACCTGGCCTCCTAGAACCCTTGCCGCAACCACCGGCGCCAACACTACTCGCCTCTCTTTCTCGAATCTATGTCGCGCCGGGAGATCAGCCCTTCGCCTTCCTCTCTTCTCTTCTCTCTCTCCTGCCGCCTGGAAGCAGCCCGTGCGGAGCGCCCCAGTGCCGCAACTTCCCCCTCCGCCTGCACCGACGCCGACAACCTCCTCTTCCTCCGCCTGCTGAGCCGCCAGAAGCCCTCTTCCCCCTTTTCTTCTTCTGCAGTCGCATAACAGTAGGTTGAAGAAGGGTTTATTTTACAATATTGTAATTTTGGCCCTAAAGTTGTTAGAATTGCAAACTGTACCCACATCATTATATATATATTACAGTTTTGAACCTACTTTGTTGGATTTTGCAACTTATGCCCCTGTTGATTGGTATAATCATAGATTTTGACCCATTATTCTTGAGATATGTAGTTTTTGACCTTGTGAATAAATCATAGTTTTGACACAAAGCTTATTTCAAAAATATGGCCCGAGTTTGGTGAGTTTCATAGTTGCCCGGAAAAGTCGATCTCGGATTTTGACCCATGTTTATAAAATGGTATAAATCACTCCGGAAAATATTTTGCGGGTTTTTAACCTTGTTTTCAAAGCGGGATATTTCCTTAGAATATTACACGTTATATTCCGTTTATTTTAGCATACAAGCAAAATTTCCTTAACTTTGGTTTAGGTCCGGAAGCGGCCATTATAGACCAACGAATCCAATCTCGACGTCCGTAGATCATCAACTTTGGATTGCGTGTGAGTACCTTCTTCCTCGATCTAGTTATGTTTAGTGGTAGAATCATGCTAGGTTGGATTTAGCATAACTTAGGGCAAATGTCAAGTAGTGGCTTGGAACCTTTAGGTGAGTGTTTAAGGTTATTGATGTTCTATGTCACGTAATGTGTTGATCTCGAGTTGTTATATAGTTGTGAGCCTCGTGGTTGATTTTGTGAGACTTGACGTGATATTTATATGTTGGTTGAGATTGCGGAGTTTATGATGAGAGTATCCTAGAACTTGGGGCTATAGTTGAGATCTTGTGAATTTATGAGGGCTAGGAGTGTATCCTAGATTATGAGAGTGTATGACCTAGTAAGATGATATAAGACTAGAATTCTAAGGACTTCTAGCTTGTGAGTAGTTGTTGATTATCGTGTCTTGTCTTGAACAGGCTTTGGTTATATTCCTTTGGAGAGTGATATCGGTTTCGTTTAGCTTTGAGACGAGGTAAGTCCTTGGAGTTATTTAGCCGCTTTTATGCATTATTTGGATACATTATGGTGGTGTGTGTTTTATCGCTTTTGATCATGAAACCGGATTAGGACTACTTGACTATATATTATTTGGCCCATTGTTACTATTATTTCGGGCGGTGACATCGCTGTCCAGCTCCCGAGGGAGACTAGGAGGTTCTCTGCGATCAGGCCATACATGGTATATGGGCGGGCTTCTTCGCCACTCCACATGGTATACGGGTTGAGATCTGCCATACTCCTGTTGGTTACACGGGGACAGAGGCGAGAGTTATAAGACTCTCGTGTCACACTTTGAACGAATGGAATTAGAAATGGAATAACCTAAAAAGAGAATAAGAACCGGATGTGTATGTTTATGAGTATGTTGTGTGCTATGTGTTTTATGCGTGTGTTTGTGCCATATTATCTATATAATGCCTAGAATGTGAGCTAACGGTTTTATACCGATTGTTATAGTTGATGTGAAGGTTAGGATGTGGCCGAGTGATCCGGAGGAGTGGGCAGCCGGGGTTCCGTACATCTTAGGTTGAGTTGGGTTTTGGAGTCCTTGTGTTGTTGTTGTTTTTGTATTATATTGATGTTGTTGTAAGGACAGCTGACGTCTTTCCTTTCTTTTATTTTCGAGTTTCATAACATTGCATAAAAATGTATTTCGGTTTTGGCCTTTATTTGTGCCTTGTTGCAAGATCCGGTGAAATTGTTGTCAAGCTAAGGGTCGGGACCCATTGTGAGGTCTCAACTCGTAGCATCCCGAGTCCCGCGGATTCGGGGTGTTACAAAAAACATATCTATATGAGATCAACCAAATTTTCATATTAACAAAAAAAAGGAAAATTGAATATAATGCAATAGTAATGAAAAATATAAACCAAAATAGGCATATCACCATATTCGTAATATGATAAATTATAAGATAATTGATTAAATTGTTTAAAAAATAATCAAAATAAGATAAGTAATTATAATTTTAAAATTTAAATAATAAAAAAATTATTTTTGAAATAGGAAAATTATATAATGCAAAAAAAATAGATGAAAAAAAGCAAAAAAAATAAAATATGATTCATTATGATCTTAAAATTACATAAAATTGTGATTGGAAGAGATAAAGAATTATTTGTAATCGAAATAGTTACAAAAAATAGATAAAGATAAAGAAAATTTATACAAAAAATAGATACATTTTTAATTAAAATACTAAAAATATATCATATTTTATAATAGAAATATATAAAATTGTAATCGAAATATATAAAAAATGAATTGGAAAAAAGATACTCGATAATTGTAATAAGAATGCAGCAAACTTTATTATAAAAATACATAAAATTGTAAACGAAAGAGATAAAAGTGTAATCGAAAAAGATACAAAAGTGAACAACAATTGAAATAATACAAGAATGTAGAGATCAGAAGAACGTAGAGATCACAAAATCTTACAAATTTTGGTACAAACATGAATTAAGGTGAAAAACGCATATATGATAATAATGGAGAATTGGTGGCTATGATTGGAGACGGTAGGCAATAATTACATGCGTGAGGCAACATAGAGATCATAAGGGAACAACGATGGATATTGAAAGTGAGTTAAAGAAACGCGAATCATTAAAGATCACTGTTACGATAAAATTGTGAAAGTAATAGAAACTACAAAATAAATATACCGTACGTGAATGAATTAGAGAGTATGGATCCAAAGCTATGAAACGTGAATATGTTACGACTAAAATTGATGTAGTCATAACATATGTTAAATTAAATTGAAGTTAAAAAAATATGATCTCATAAAAACTAATTTGCTGATGTGAAAAAAAAACAAAAATAAAATAATAGAGGTGTTCAAATCAAATCAAGTTTAATTAACTTGAAAAACATAAATTATGTAACTGATTTTAAAAAATCGAAGTACGAAAAAATTGGATACGTGGAGTATATAGATTTGTTATTGTGAATTGTTATACAAGTTGTAAGATTAACATTAACAAAATAAAACAAAAAAATATCATTAACTTGATAAATAAAAATCGGGTGTGAGTTATCTTTAAAGATTGAAAATGTAACTATATAGTTTAAATATTAATATATTAAAATATGTTAAATATGAATGGTAAAATTAGAAAACTAGTCCTTTTAAACAAATCAATTGAGAATAGCACTTGTAAACTGTTACTTTCGTCTATGATAAAATTTCTAAGCCACTCTCAACTAAGCTTCACAGATAGAACTTGATTGACAATAGCACTTGTAAGTTGTGTACTTGCCGGCCTGAGGACGATGACCACCTTTGGTCAGGTAGCAACTACTCCTCCCTCGTCCTTGATATCATCTCTAGATGGACTAGAGTACCCTATCCTGCCCCTTACATCCACTACATCTGGCCTTGGCTTATAGCTCACCCTAACCCAAAAAACAATCTCCTTGAGTCAGCTCGAGTTGCTGCTATCACTGCTGCGATATACTTTATATGGAAAGCTCGCAACAACCTCGTCTACAATAAAGCGTTCACTAGAGCCATCGACTGTGCGAGTGATGCCATAAGGGCTACCAAACTTAATCTCTCTTACCACTGGAAGGACCGCTCTACTCAGTCCCTTGCTACTGCCCGTATACTTGAGATTTTTCTAGTCTAATTCTCCCTTGTACTTCCCCCTCTTCTGTCGAATGTTTGTTGCCTTCTTTAGTCTTCTTTCTCTCATGTAAATCCCATTATTCTTAATACAAGTAAATTTTCAAAAAAAAATAAAAAAAATAACACACCACACATACATTACGGTAGGATAAGCTAAGCCCACATAAAAGCAAGCATATATCATTAAGTCACCTAAATGGTGATTTATTTAAAACCTATACGATATTGATCGTTTCATGCATACGATGAGACCATCGATTGCTTAAGCTTTGTGATGGTGGTCGTCGATGTGTTTACTGACGGTGAGTAACATCTCAAGCAAGCTAATAGGATGAGGCACATCTTCATGAAGCCTTTCGTACTCGATGGTCCAGCTCACAAGCTCAATGTCTCCGATTCCGGGCTTAACATGGAGGTGAATTGCGATGGCTTTGTAACTCTTTAGAAGATCTCCATCAATCTCCTTCATGGTCAATGTCTTATTCACCTCGTCTATATTCTCCACTACCTGCTTTGAGACATATTTTTGCCCATCTACACACAAAAAATCATGTTATATATATAGATAATCTGTAACATCTTATGTGAAAATTTGATGGTTGAAATATAACATAAGTTTAATTGTATATGTATATTAACGCTAAACCCAACCAACCAGTCTAATGAAATTTCATCCAAAAATGGATGAGAGAATTGGATGAAATGTACCCAATGATAAATTTTGTTTAGTATAGATATCACATGCCTATAAAATACTAGATAAATGACATGATTAAACAAATAATGACATATTTGTCCTTATATTTTAGAATAAATTTTATTCTAATTGAGACATTTCTTTTGTAACTTTACTTTACAAATATTTCTTGTATTTATTGTAAACGAAACATATTTTTTTGTAACTTATTCTTCTTTTGAAAATTATAAAAATACATTAATTATGATACTTGAATTTTTTCTTGTACACTAGTTTTCTTGTACAATAATTATTGTAACTAATTTTCTTGTACACGATTATTGTATCGTATAAAAGTAACTAAAAAATTTCAAAAATACTATTACATTATTGTTCTTGTACACAAATGATTTGACTATTTCTTGTTCCTGAAATTCATATATAAGAATTAAATACAAAATCTTGTAACATAATAGATTGACGATGAAAGGAGTTGTTCACCGACCTTATAACAGACGTAAATTTATTTAGTATCGCTGTGAAAACGTCTTTTTCTCCACACGTCGCTTAAAGTCAACCGTGTGATTCGACTAACACTTGACAACATATGCTTCAATGCCAACTAGCTCGATCAGTTGTGACAATTTTTGTAAGGTTCACATCAATATATAAAGGTCGACAAGCCCGATTAGTCAATATCTAAATTTAACTCGAATCTAACATCTTGTGAAATTATGATGAGTCAAATATCATGTGGAGTTTCTTCGGATGTGGATGTTCGAGCACAAGCCCTAAACATTAGCCCATTACATAAATTCTTGATTGCTTAACCGTTTTACAAACATAAGATTGTCATCATCGGAAAACTTAAACGAGATTTATATATATATATATATATATATATATATATATATATATATATATATATATATATATATATATATATATATATATATATAACTCCACATAAACAAAACTTTGTTCGAAAATATTATTTTCATCGATCAAATTATGATAATCATTTTGAAGCTATCTTTCCAATAAACGAGCTAGCTAGGTTATATATTAAAATCGATTAATAAAAGCTTTGTACTTACTAATAGTGTAGTCCCAAAACATGACCGATCCATTCTTTCCGAATTCTCCTTCATGTAGCTTGCAACCTTGAATGTGAGCAGGGGAGATGTTGGAGATGTGATGAGGCTTCTTAATCACGGTTTCATGGAAGAGATCTCCGGATGCTTTTGCCTCAAACTCTGCGATGAGCTTTCCTTTTAAACCCATTTTTCAGAAAATGCAACGCAACCGGGTTCTAAAGTGTGTTATTAGAGGTAATAGTTCGAGAGAATGATGAAAAATAAGGAAGCAATCGGCCCTATTTAAAGAAGATCATTGAATTGTGTGCATCAACTAGTCAGTCACTTCCATTTGAATATTAGGTAACTTAGTGTAAATTATTATTGGTCATAGATACCATATTTGCTTAGTGTAAATTATTAGTTCGTGAGAATTATGGGAATTGAATGCCTAAAATCTTGGGCCACGAGATGGAGTTAGAAGATGACATTTAGTTTGGTGATTGTATAATATATAAAGCTTTTGGACGGTACAGTGGCTCCACAAGATTTATTAAATTATCATCGATCATCTCAATTATTTGATTGATAATATATGTTGGGTAAATAATATCATTAATAAGTTACTCAGATTTGATTTACTCTCTTTTTAAAATATTGTTAGTGTGTTAGAGATATTAGTTTTGGTTATCCTAGTATTTTTTTTTGGAAAGATTAATTGTATTGAGTAAAGAAAAAATATACAAGGTAACATGATCAGGCAGCTTTCCAACGAGTATAAGCGAAGAACAAAAGCAAAGAACAGAAGCAAAAGGAGCCCAGACTAGGGAGAGAGAAGCAATCAGGTGAGGTTGATGTTCAGCATAAGAGCCATATCGAGGGTGGATTGTGATATGTCTTTCCAGTTGTACACAAAGTGAAGATTGACAGATCGAATGATCTCTCCGGCACAATCAATTGGTCTGGTGAAAGTGTGGTTGTAAACCATGTTGTTCCTAGCAGTCCAAACATGGTAGAAGAAATAGATGACATAAGCAATCTTGACTCTCTCCATCGGGCTAGGTTTCTGCCTATTCCAGGACTCAAGCCAAGGCCAGAAGTTGTTGATGTAGGGTGCAGGGTAGGGAGTCTTGGTCCAGCGAAAGACTATATCCAGCACAAGTGAACCATAACTGTAGTGATACCATAAGTGGTCATCATTTTCAGGGGCATTGTTACATAACTTACAGATGTCGTAGTTGATCAGATTCCATGCCTTGATTTTATCTAGAGTGGGAAGGCGATTTAGGGCAGCTAACCATGCAATGTAGGAGCACTTGGGGCTGTTTGAACTAAACCAGATGGCTTTGAAGGGAGAGGGTTGTGTAGTTGGGTAGCTAGGTAAGAAGATGGCATAAGCTTTCTTGCGTGAGAAGGTATTATTAGGGTTGGAGATGGCATCACTTCTCAAGCAGCCTAGAGGAGGAAGCGGGATGTCATCCCTGACTGTGAGTAACGACTTCCAAAAGGCGCTGTGGTGGGTTTTCATGGTGCAGTTCCATATGTTCCTACCAACCTTGATCATATGGCGTTTAGTCCATGAGGTCCAAATGTTGGGACTTCCCCTGTCCAGATCATAGATGAGGCTTGTGAGAGCAACCTTATTCATGGTTGCAAGGTCAGGGAAGTCAAGCCCTCCAAAAGCTTTAGGGGCATGTTACGCTAAGATCGTGATGCGCAAATGGGTTTTAAATTTATAACTCGAACTAAATCCTAACTACCTAGCGAAACCCGCAGTGTACGGGACGTTTGGAGAAGGGTTAGTATTCCGAGGTCGAACACAAAGACTAAGGTGAAATTGATTCAAATTGTGATTGAGTTTAGTAAAGATCTAGGTCGAAGGAAAAGAAAGAAATAAAGAAGCGAAAATCTCAAATGTTTTAGTTGGTTTTGGTGATCAATCAAAGATCACAATTCATGCAAAGTAAACAATCAAACTAGACTAAGAATCAACACGAATGAACAAGCTAAACAAGATAATGATCAAGGAAAGAAAAGACGGATTCTAGGGGTCGGAAGTTCCGGTTATGGCATAGAACTCAAGTTATCTATTCATTCTTTGGATTAACTATGATATGTTGGGATTAAGTGTATCTAATTTGGGATCAATTACAGGGTAGGTCTCATGGTCCAACTAGTCTACACCTAAGGTCTCATTACCGGGTAAGTCTCTAAGAACCTAAGGATAGGAATTCTACACAAACCGGATTGTTAATTAGGGATCTAACCTATCCTTACCGGGTAAGTCTTGGAAAGGGAAGTCCTAAGCAACTATCCTAGCACATCTAATCCAATGGCGGCTTGTTAGGCTCACCACTACCTAAGGTTTGTTATTTTTAGATTCTAAGAGCAAGGATTACCGGGTAAGTCTCTCCTAACACTTAGTCACTACACTAGGTCACCCTAGGGTAGGTTAAACTCAACAAACACTTAGGGTTTCAACATTTTATAGATCTAAGGCAAGATCCTTCGAACCAGGGAATATCACGGTTTGTTCTACCTAAACCACGGCCGTGGTTCTACAAGAACTACCCGTGATTTCTAACAGCAGCTACGTTCATAAGCAAAAGTCACCCAAAGGTAAATCTAAGTCCGTCCTATCATAGCCCTAGCCATAACCATCTTTTCCTTACCCTAGAACCACATCAATTTAGCCTACAACATTCATAATGGAAATCGAAACAAACAAACATAAAATCATAACATCCATTGCAAGATAATGAAAGAAAAGAGATGAACAAGTGAACTTAATTCAAAACTAAGCTGAAGATTAGAATTAGAGCCACTTACAACCCTTCCAAAAGAAGGTTCAAAGGTTCATACAAATTCTAGAAAACGGAATCCGAAATACAAGAAAGCTATGGTGTGTGTTCTTCTCCTCTTCTTCAATGGAGCTCTTCTTCTTCTCTTTGACACTTTCCTTCCTAGAAAAACTTCTTGTTTTTGAGAATATATTTAGAGAGAAATGGATAATGGATGAGCTGCTCCCAAACTACCCCAGCTGCCTCTCACAGCCCATGAAGGACCACTTTTATAACAAACTTGCATGAGCTGGCCATGAGAGTCGTGGCACAGCTGTCACAAGAATCTGGCAAAATCCACGGTTGATTCCACGGCCGTGGTTCTACAGGGAACCGTGATTCTGTGCAGAAACTTCGCTTTTGCTCATTAAGCTGTGATTTGGTGCAATGGTTAGTGTTGGCAAGGTTCCATGAGTCCTCCTTAGCCTTTGATTTGTGTCCCAATGAGTCCGAGGGTGTGTCATCTAGATGAACGATCCTCAACGCATCGTTTTAGCTCTAAATCTCCCGAAATGCCTACAAAACGCGCACAAGTCCGTGTAGACGTCTAGCTATCTCGGCAAAATACATGAATTGAGTGCAAAACGTCTCGAACTAATGCTAAACCATGCATGAATGAGTAAGAAATCTACCTAAATGATTACCTAAATCTAGATCATAAATCGTGTTATCAAAATACCCCATACTTAAGGTTTGCTCGTCCTCGAGCAATTGCTCAACTATAGAATACGAGATAGCATGATTTATGTATGCAGAAAAACGGCAAAATCTTTTTGGGTTTGTGCTTCTACTATTGGATCACCTTCATAGTCATGTTTCATGGCAAATGGACAAGCAATTATGTATCAAACAAATGAAGGCATGGAAAAACAATTGTACTTAACTCAAAGACATGCATGAGATGTAAAGATGAAGAGGTCAAGAAGATCAAGAGTATATCCAATCTAGATTACCAAGTCTTACAAACATGCAAGTAGGTCATAAGGTCTTGTGACATAAAAAGGCCAAGAAATGTTGTGATTGGGTGGGGAGTTTTCTAGGTTATGTGATGCTAATCCGGGAATGGAACTAACTTCACTTCCTTGTCCTCGATCAACTCCCCCCCAAGTGTATATTTTTTCTTATCTTGCTTTCTTTTCTTTTTCTTGACTTGTTTTTGAGACAATGGCATTGGTGTACAATAGCCGAAACCTCGGTGATTAGCCATCCTCGGGCTTTTTCTATTTTTTCGAGGTGCATCCACACCGGGCACACATACCAAAGCTCGTTAGGGCTATTGGTTCATTTGACTTTGGCAAGGCACCAACACCCGATTATGTGAAGTGTACCGAGTTACTTGTCAATTGAAACAACGCCCCCAAACCTATATTGTTGGCTACACTTCCACAATAATTTCAGCATTTTCATTCATGACATTCCTTTCATCAATAACTTTATCCCACACTTTCTTTTCACACACTTCAACACACTAGCATGCTCCTATTCCCGGATGAGTTAAAAGAGGTCAATTTTATATCAATTGAGGTGCTCAAGCAATCATGATCAAGATGAGAAGTAGAGAAAGATGAAATGCCTCATTCATTCCTAGATGGTATGCAAGAACTTATCATGTAATTTCGACTTTCAATACTCAATCCATTCTAGGCAATAATCATGATCACAAATCATTCATAGAATTCAAGAAAAGTAGTTCAAGTCCACATATGCATTTATCAATTCAACACATAAGGCCATCCATAGCCAATTCATAAGACAAGTAGGATCATATCCAAGCCTAGAAAGCACAAAAAAATTTTAAATTTTCTGATTTTTATGGTATTTTCGATTTAAGTATGTACAATGCAAGACATGTGCGAATATTAACCTATCCTAGATGCTCATCATGCAAGGGATCATGCGAACCCCACCCCATACTTAGAAACACATTGTCCCCAATGTGGTATACAAGTAAAGAGAGTGAAAGAAGGTTCTCACAATGTAAAAGTGGTTTGCTATGGTATTTGGGATTTCTTAAGTGAATTGATGTTGGATGATCCTATCAATCATGGTAGAGAGCTCTAGGCATCCATCAAAGCTTCGGGACCCGCGCTAGGCACCGCTAGCCGTCCAAGTTCCGCGTCCGCTCCACCCATAATTGGTGAGGGGTTCATCCTCATCATTCATATGTCGAGAAAGGCTTCCAATGCCACTAATGCTCTAGCACACACGAAACACAAAACACGCAAAGCACACAAAAACAGAAAAATCTAAGCAAAAATGAAAAATGAAAAGGGAAAAACTTGTTACCAATGGGTTGCCTCCCACCAAGCGCTTCTTTAAGGTCATTAGCTTGACCAAACTCGAGAGTGTCTATTCAAGGTGAAGCGGGGCAATCATGTCTACCGGGGCTCCCGGAATATACTTCTTCAAGCGATGCCCATTCACTTTGAAATTCCCACAATGCTCCCCTCCTATCTCAATAGCTCCATGGGGAAAGATCTTCTTCACCACATATGGCCCGGTCCATCTTGATTTGAGCTTTCCGGGAAAGAGCCTTAGCCTTGAGTTGAAGAGAAGGACAAGATCTCCTTCACTCAACTCCTTGGGGATGATCCTCTTGTCATGCCATCTTTTGGTTCTCTCCTTGTAGATCCGGGCATTCTCATAGGCTTCCAACCGGAGCTCCTCAAGGGTGTTTATATCGAGCAACCTCTTCTCTCCCGCCTCCTTGAGGTCAAAATTTAGCCATTTAATGGCCCAATAAGCTCTATGCTCCATTTCCACCGGAAGATGGCAAGACTTGCCATAGACTAACTTGTAAGGAGTGGTTCCAATTGGTGTCTTGAAAGCGGTTCTATATGCCCACAATGCGTCATTGAGCTTCATAGCCCAATCCTTTCTAGTTCTAGACACCGTCTTCTCAATGATGGCCTTTATCTCTCGGTTGGAGATCTCCACTTGGCCACTAGTTTGGGGATGGTAAGGTGTTGCCACCTTGTGAGTCACCCCATACTTAGCCAAAAGTGCCCCAAAATTCCTATTTGTGAAGTGCTTCCCTTCATCACTAATGATCACCCTTGGTGTTCCAAACCTAGGGAAAATCACCCGGTTGAAGAACCGCACCACCACTTTGGCATCATTTGTAGGAGAGGCGATTGCCTCCACCCATCTTGACACATAGTCCACCGCCAATAGGATGTTGAGATTGCCACATGAAGAAGAGAATGGTCCCATGAAGTCCACACCCCACACATCAAATATTTCAACTTCTTGGATGTTGTTCAAGGACATTTCATTCCTCCTTGAGATGTTGCCCGTCCTTTGGCAAGCATCACATGCCGCTACAAAACCTTGCACATCTCTAAACAAGTTAGGCCAATAAAAACCGGATTGCAATACCTTTGCACACGTTTTGTGTGAGCTAGCATGGCCTCCACATGGTAAGGAGTGACAATGCCGGATCACACTCTCCACTTCATCTTCCGATATGCATCTTCTAAGCACCCTATCCGGGCCTCTCTTGAATAAAAGTGGTTCACTCCAATAGTAATGCCTCACATCATTGAAGAACTTCTTCCTTTGTGCATATGTTAATCCGGGAGGCACTTCCTCACACACTAAGTAGTTCACGATGTCGGCGTACCATGGCTCACTTCCTCTAGCCACTTAGAACAAGCATTCCTCCACCATTTGCAATTGTTCATCCCGGAATGAATCATCTATCGGGATGTTGTCTTTCCCAAGCTCCAATGGTGGGGGTCTACTAAGGTGATCCGCCACGGAGTTCTCGGATCCCTTCTTATCTCGTATCTCCAAATCAAACTCTTGAAGAAGAAGGATCCACCGAATCAACCTTGGTTTGGCATCCTTCTTTGTAAGTAGATAACGGATCGCAGCATGATCCGTATAGACTATGACCTTCGCTCCAACAAGGTATGAGCGGAACTTCTCAAATGCATACACCACCGCTAGCAACTCCTTCTCGGTGGTAGCATAATTGAGTTGGGCATCATCTAGCGTCTTGCTAGCATAGTAAATAGCATGAGTGCGCCCTTCTTTCCTTTGCCCCAAAACAGCCCCAACGGCTACATCGCTCGCATCACACATGATCTCAAATGGTAGGCTCCAATCCGGAGGTTGCATGATAGGTGCGGAGATCAAGGCGTTCTTCAACCTACAAAAAGCTTCAAGACAATCCTTGGAAAAGACAAAATCAACATCCTTCATTAGTAGGTTAGTGAGAGGCTTAGAAATTTTAGAGAAGTCTTGAATAAACCTCCGGTAAAAACCGGCATGCCCTAAGAAACTCCTTACCCCCTTCACCGAGGTAGGTGGTGGCAACTTCTCTATCATTTCAATCTTGGCCCTATCAACCTCAATGCCACGGTTAGACACCAAGTGTCCTAACACAACCCCTTCACTTACCATGAAGTGGCATTTTTCCCAATTTAAGACAAGATTTGTCTCCTCACATCTTTGCAATACTAGTGACAAGTTAGCCAAGCAATCATCGAAAGAAGAACCATAAACAGAGAAATCATCCATGAACACTTCCATGATATTTTCTATGTATTCCGAAAAGATAGCCATCATACACCTTTGGAAGGTGGCGGGTGCATTACACAGCCCAAATGGCATTCTCCTATATGCAAAAGTACCCCATGGACAGGTAAAAGTTGTTTTCTCTTGGTCATCGGGGTGGATAGGGATTTGGAAGAATCCACTATAGCTATCTAGATAGCAAAAATGAGAGTGTTGAGCTAACCTTTCTAGCATTTGGTCAATGAAGGGGAGAGGGAAGTGATCTTTCCTAGAGGCCATGTTCAATTTCCTATAATCAATGCACATCCTCCACCCCGTAACCGTCCTAGTCTGTATTAGTTCATTGTTCTTATTGGTTACTACCGTCATCCCACCCTTTTTAGGAACTACATGAACGGGGCTAACCCACTTACTATCCGAGATAGGGTAGATAATTCCCGCATCTAGCAACTTAATGATTTCCTTTTTGACCACCTCTTTCATTATGGGATTTAATCTTCTTTGATGTTCAATAGAGGGTTTGTGATTATCTTCCATCATTATCTTATGCATGCACAAAGAAGGCTTAATGCCAACCAAATCATCAATAGTATAACCAATGGCTTTCCTATGCAATCTTAGTTCATGCAACAACTTAGCAAGTTCATCATCACTCAAGCATGCATTAACAATCACCGGATATATAGAATTATCACCAAGAAATGCATACTTTAAATGAGAGGGAAGGGGTTTAAGTTCAAGTGAAGGAGGACCTTTATCGGTTGAAGACGATCCAAATAAGGTTGGATGAGATGAATCCAAAGTAAATGAAGATCCTCCAAGGCTCCTAGAAGCTTGATCACCATCAAGGGTTGATTCAGGGAAAACCACGGTTGGAAACACGGTTTGCTCATTTTCCACGACCGTGGTTCTTGCCAAGCTTGCTTCTCGGAGTTGTCCAGAAAGTTTGACGGCCGTGGTTTGTAAATCTCGACCGTGGAACTTGTAGTTGTTCAACACTTCTTCGTGGTTTTCAAATCCAACTCTTGGCTCCTCTTCCAATGCATCCAAGGCTTTGATCTCTTCATTGCAAGCCTCCTCATCATCTTCCTCCATCATGCTTAAGGTAAGAACCTTTTCCAAGGGATCCTTGATCAAGATCGAGCTCACAACTTCTCTAGATTCTTCATGCTTGATTATGTTGAAGACATCTTCATCAAGGGTTGGCCCTTTCATCATGGTGGACAACTTGAACTTGATGTTCTCTTCTCCAATATTGAAGGAGAGAGTCCCGTTCTTGCAATCCACTAAACATCCGGAGGTGGCTAGGAAAGGTCTTCCTAAGATGATGGGAACCGGATAATCCGCCGGAATATCCAAGACGACAAAGTCAATTGGCACATAGAATCCTCCTAGTTGCACCGGAATGTCCTCTAGAATCCCAACCGGATGAGTGATAGAACGATCCGCCATATAGAGGGTCATCTTGACCGGCTTTGGCTCTCCTAGCCCGACCTTGTTACAAAGTGCAAGCGGTATGATGCTTACACTCGCTCCAAGATCACAAAGGGCCTCGTACTTCACGTCTCCCACTCCAATTGGAACACAAAAAGAACCCGGATCTCTTAGCTTGGGAGGCATTTCCTCCTTCATTGTTTGGATCAATTCCGAGGATCTCTTGGTCATCCTTATCTCCCCATACTCCTCCAACTTCCTCTTGTTGGAGAGTATTTCTTTCAAAAACTTGCCATATGCCGGCATTCCTAAGATGGCATCCATGAACGGAATGTTAATATGTAATTTGGACATTAGTTCAAGGAACTTACCAAAATGATTGTCCAAACGAGCTCTTGCTCTTGATTGTGGGAACGGTAGTGGTGGCTTGTATGGAGGCGGTGCCACATAGGTTGGCTCTACATCCTTGCTCTTGCCTCCATCTTCTTGCATTCTTCCCTCTTCTACCACTACTTGCTTTCCCTTGGCATGGTCCTTGGGCAAAGGATCCTTCATACTCAACCCACTCCTCGTTGTGATAGCCAACACTTGGCCTCTCGGGTTGTCTTCGGTTCTTCCGGGAAGCTTTCCCGGATCTCTATGGGCTTCACCCGCCTTTTGGAATACTTGAGCTTCTAAGACCTTTTGAGCCTTAGAGATTTAAGTTACGGTGCTCTCAAGACCACTCAACCTTCCAAGCAATTGCTCAAACATTATTTCGGTCCTATCCTTTAGAGGTTGAGTAAATCCGGGTGGAGGTTCTTGTGAAGCTCTTGTTGGTGGAGTTGAGCTTGTGGAAGCGGGAGGGTTCAAGGCTCCATCCGGATTAGAGTAAGAAAATCCGGGATGGTTGTGGTTGGGGCGGTAATTGTTAAATTGCCGGTTGTTATTGAAACTCCTTGGGCCTTGGTAATTATTGAAGTTGCCCCTTCCCATATAATTCACATCCTCCTCCTTGGAAGACAAGTTGGCTTGTGGAAGCACTTGAGGGGTTGCTTGGTTCTTCAAGGTTGTAGCACACAACTCCCTCAAGGACTTCAACTCGTTGTTGATGGCGTCAAGCTTGAAATTGCTCATGGTGACTTCACTCACCTCATATGCTCCCGCCTTTCTTCCTTCACTCTTCCTATGGGAGTACTTCTCAATTACTAGAGCTTGCTTCTCCACAAACTCCCAAGCTTCATCTACATGTTTCTCCATAAATGTCCCACCGGAAAGAGATTGGAGCTTGAATTGGCTATCTTCATCAAGTCCCTTGAAGTAGATCTCCAATAGCTCAATTTTTGGTATGCCATGGTGTGGACAATCAAGGAGAAGATCTTTGAACCTCTCCCAAGACTTGAACAAACTTTCTCTATCCTTCATCACGAAGGCATTTATCTTCCCTCTTAATTCGGTAGTCTTGGAAGGTGGGAAGAACTTGGTCAAAAACTCGGTCGTCATCTCCTCCCAAGTACCAACTCGCCCTTGTGGAATGGATTGATACCAAGCCAAGGCTTTATCCTTAAGAGAGAAGGAAAAAGCTCTTAGCTTATGGTTGTTACTCTCCAATCTTGGCGGTCTAAGAGTCTCCATCAAGATCTCATAGTTCATCAAGTGTTGATGAGGAGACTCTCCTTCCATCCCTCCAAATTGATTATGCCGGATCATTTGTAGAACTTGAGGGCGGAGCTCATAGTTGTGGGTTGCGGGATCTCCTAGATTCACACCCGGTCGGTGTGCTCTTTGTGCCGGATCCATACGCCTCCCTAGGGTTTGTGGCTCCTCAATAGCAATGGGAACGACCCTAACATTAGCCGTTGGCTGCGGTTGTGGTGGAGGAGGTGGAGGTTGTCGGCGATTAAGCTCTCCTTGAACAAGGGCTTGCCTAATCTCCTCAATCTCCCTCCTAGTTTCCTCTTGCCTCTCATTGGCAAGTCTCCTCTCTTCCTCCAAGAGCTCATCTCTTAGCCTTATTTGCTCTAAGGCTTCATCCAATTCAGCTTGGAGGTTTCTTCCGGCCATCTCTCTCTTTTCGGATGTTCTTGGATCTAGATCGAAGGGTTTTCTCCGGTTCGGGATCGAATGGAGCTAAATCCTTTCCACGAGATCTTCGCATACACCTAAGGAGTAGTAGATGTCCTGAAAAGCAAAGACACAAACCAAAAAGAGATCAAAAGCAACAAGAAAGATCTACACTAGAAACAATCACAAAATAGACTCAATCTAGACCTAGTCCCCGGCAACGGCGCCAAAAACTTGTTACGCTAAGATCGTGATGTGCAAATGGGTTTTAAATTTATAACTCGAACTAAATCCTAACTACCTAGCAAAACCCGCAGTGTACGGGACGTTTGGAGAAGGGTTAGTATTCCGAGGTCGAACACAAAGACTAAGGTGAAATTGATTCAAATTGTGATTGAGTTTAGTAAAGATCTAGGTCGAAGGAAAAGAAAGAAATAAAGAAGCGAAAATCTCAAATGTTTTTAGTTGGTTTTTGGTGATCAATCAAAGATCACAATTCATGCAAAGTAAACAATCAAACTAGACTAAGAATCAACACGAATGAACAAGCTAAACAAGATAATGATCAAGGAAAGAAAAGACGGATTCTAGGGGTCGGAAGTTCCGGTTATGGCATAGAACTCAAGTTATCTATTCATTCTTTAGATTAACTATGATATGTTGGGATTAAGTATATCTAATTTGGGATCAATTACCGGGTAGGTCTCATGGTCCAACTAGTCCACACCTAAGGTCTCATTACCGGGTAAGTCTCTAAGAACCTAAGGATAGGAATTCTACACAAACCGGATTGTTAATTAGGGATCTAACCTATCCTTACCGGGTAAGTCTTGGAAAGGGAAGTCCTAAGCAACTATCCTAGCACATCTAATCCAATGGCGGCTTGTTAGGCTCACCACTACCTAAGGTTTGTTATTTTTAGATTCTAAGAGCAAGGATTACCGGGTAAGTCTCTCCTAACACTTAGTCACTACACTAGGTCACCCTAGGGTAGGTTAAACTCAACAAACACTTAGGGTTTCAACATTTTATAGATCTAAGGCAAGATCCTTCGAACCAGGGAATATCACGGTTTGTTCTACCTAAACCACGGCCGTGGTTCTACAAGAACTACCCGTGATTTCTAACAGCAGCTACGTTCATAAGCAAAAGTCACCCAAAGGTAAATCTAAGTCCGTCCTATCATAGCCCTAGCCATAACCATCTTTTCCTTACCCTAGAACCACATCAATTTAGCCTACAACATTCATAATGGAAATCGAAACAAACAAACATAAAATCATAACATTCATTGCAAGATAATGAAAGAAAAGAGATGAACAAGTGAACTTAATTCAAAACTAAGCTGAAGATTAGAATTAGAGCCACTTACAACCCTTCCAAAAGAAGGTTCAAAGGTTCATACAAATTCTAGAAAACGGAATCCGAAATACAAGAAAGCTATGGTGTGTGTTCTTCTCCTCTTCTTCAATGGAGCTCTTCTTCTTCTCTTTGACACTTTCCTTCCTAGAAAAACTTCTTGTTTTTGAGAATATATTTAGAGAGAAATGGATAATGGATGAGCTGCTCCCAAACTACCCCAGCTGCCTCTCACAGCCCATGAAGGACCACTTTTATAACAAACTTGCATGAGCTGGCCATGAGAGTCGTGGCACAGCTGTCACAAGAATCTGGCAAAATCCACGGTTGATTCCACGGCCGTGGTTCTACAGGGAACCGTGATTCTGTGCAGAAACTTCGCTTTTGCTCATTAAGCTGTGATTTGGTGCAATGGTTAGTGTTGGCAAGGTTCCATGAGTCCTCCTTAGCCTTTGATTTGTGTCCCAATGAGTCCGAGGGTGTGGCATCTAGATGAATGATCCTCAACGCATCGTTTTAGCTCTAAATCTCCCGAAATGCCTACAAAACGCGTACAAGTCCGTGTAGACGTCTATCTCGGCAAAATACATGTATTGAGTGCAAAACGTCTCGAACTAATGCTAAACCATGCATGAATGAGTAAGAAATCTACCTAAATGATTACCTAAATCTAGATCATAAATCCTGTTATCAGGGCACAGATGGAAGACCAAGCCACCAGGGCACGCTTGCTATTCACTACGCCAGACCAGAAGTAGGAGCGTATGAGTCCATTTATGGTGTTAATAACATGTGCTGGAAACAAGAACATAGAGCTCCAATATTGGCTAATAGCGAAGAGGATGAACTTGACTAGTTGGGCTCTTCCAGCATAAGATAGGGATTTTGCACTCCAAGACTGAATGCGTCTCGTGATCTTGTGGATCAAGGGGAGGTAGTTAGAGATCGCCAGCCGCTTGCTCCCAATCGGAACACCAAGGTAAAGGAATGGGAGAGAACCAACATTCATGCCAGTGAGGCTTACAACTCTATCAATTTTAGTGTTGTTCATCCCACCAGTGTAAAGTTGGGACTTTGCAGGGTTAATAACAAGACCAAAGACAGCACCAAACCTATCAAGAGTATCTTTAAGGATCTTGATGGATTGAAAATCACCACGACAAAGTAGTAGGAGATCATCAGTGAAGGCCAAGTGAGTAATGGATGGGGATGAACATCTAGGGTGGTAATTGAACTCTAGATTTGAGGTACTGTCCTAAATCATTATGGACAGAAATTCCATTGCAATAACGAACAAAGGTGGAGATAGTGGGCAGCCTTGCCTCAACCCACGATAGCCCATGAAGTGCCCCTTGAGAGAACCGTTTATGTTGACTGAGAATGAAGCAGTTGTAATGCATTCCTTTACCAATCCAGTGAAAAGCGTCGGGAAGCCCATTTTATGAAGACAGTGCTGGATGAAGTCATGGCTCACAGTGTCGAACGCTTTTGATATGTCAACCTTCATCGCAACTCTTGGTGAGATATGTTTCCTTCCATATTTTTGGAGCATTTCTTGGTAGAGAAGTACATTATGTTTGATTGAGCGTTTGGAAACAAAAGCACTTTGATCGAAGCTGATGAGATTCGGGAGTACATTGTTGAGTCGCTTTGCAAGGATCTTTGCAATGGTCTGGTACACGGTATTACAACATGTAATGGGTCTGTAATCTGAAGGAGCAAGGGGGCAGTCATGTTTTGCAATTAAGGATATAGATGTGTGGTTTACCTGCCTAAGCATACAACCATTTGTGAAAAAGTCCTGAATTGCTTAAGTGAAATCATTGTGGATTATACTCCAGGCCGCTTTGAAGAAGAAGGAACTGAAGCCATCCGGCCCAAGTGCCTTATTATCCCCGATATTGAAGATAACCGTCTTGATCTCTTCAGGAGTTACCATCAGGCTCAGAGTTGCAGTGTCATCCAGGCTAAGGGAAGGAATGCAAACATACGGGTAGGGATGGAGAGGGTACTGAACTGGGGGTTTAAGACCTGACTAAAGTGGCTAACCAGGGCGTCATCAATACCATCAGGCTCATAGACCATAGTCCCATCCCTGGATCTAATAGCAGTGATAAGATTTGCACATATGCGGGTTTTAATGCTCATAAAGAAGAAAGACGAGCATTGATCGCCATGTGAAAACCATTTGGCCTTGGAAAGCTGAGCTAGCGTGGCATGGAGCTTTTTATAATTGTCATTTAGAGCAAGCGAGAGCCTCTTCTCCTCAATCTGGATAGTGGCATCATGGAGGTTTGTTTGGAGTTGGATTTGAGTGGCATTTAGGAGGCGTCGATGCTCAAGGATATCAGCCTACAGATCATCCATCTTAGCATTAGCAAACTTTTTGAGCATGGGTTTAAGGATCTTCAGTTTCTTAGTGAGTCTAAACATTGGGTTTCCTGCAATCTCCGCATCCCAAGCGTGCTTCACACTCTCGATAAAACTCTCATGGTTGATCCAGGTATTGTTGAATCTGAATGGAAGGTTTCTCCTGGTGTCCAAGGTATCAATGAAGAGTAAGGCTGGGGAGTGATCCGACACATCAGCAAGGCCAAAATGGGCTATAGAACGGGGAAAAGCAGTGAGCCAAGCATTATTGGTGACGATGCGATTGAGTTTACTCCAGATGCGGGAGTCAAACTTCTTGTTGTTCCAAGTGTATTTACAGTCTGAATAAGGAAGATCAGGTAGAGCATTTTGCTCAAAACACGACGCAATCTCATTGGAAGATTGCGTGATATTCGGAAGGTAATTGGAGGACTTCTCGTCGAGGGGAAGTGTTACGTTAAAGTCTCCAAGTAAGGTCCAGGGTATGTTGGTATTGAGAAGACGCAAAGTGGTGATAGTAGACCAAAGATCAGTTCGATCATCCGGCTCATTGTGGGCATAATTGAACGAGACCTCAGTCACAGTAGTTTGGTCAGGTTTTGGGAGTGGATTAACAATACAACAGTGACTGATTTGGTCAGAAATGATTGGGGTGGAGAGGTTCAGCTTAGTTGGGTTCCACCAAACCCAAATGCGACAATTGTGAGCATGAGGTGAGTTAGAGATGTAGTTCCAGGAAGGGAAAAGGGATTTAGAGATTCTTTCCTCCTTTGAAGATCTGAGTCTAGTCTCGAGGATGGCTAAAATATCAAGGTTTTGCTTCTTAGCGAGAGATTTGATTGCTCTTTGTTTTGTGGGGTCGTTCAAACCCGAATAATTCATGCACACATACGTACAATCATTGATCATCTTTGCTTTGTCCTAGTATCTTACTTAATCTTGTTGTGTATATTCTCATTATTCATCTCTGAATCAACACATCATAAAACTCAGTTTCTATATGGTATCAACCATGATCAATCGCCTGTGATAACACGATTTATAGCATAGTTTTAGGTGTACATTTAGATAGGATTCTCGCTCAATCATGCATGATCTAGCACTAGTCCAATACGTTTTGCACTCAAAACATGTATTTTGTCGAGATAGACGTCTACACGGACTTGTGTGCGTTTTGTAGGTATTTCGGGAAGTTTTGAGCTAAAACGATGCGTTTGAGGGTCGTTCATTTAGATGACACACTTCCGAACTCATTGGAACGCAAGCCAAGGGTTGAGGAGGACTCATGGAACCTTGCCAACACAAGCCATGCACCTAACCACAGCCTAATGATCCAAAACGAAGTTTCTGCACAGAATCACGGTCCTCTGAAGAACCACGGCCGTGGAAATGACCGTGGATTTTGCCAGATTCTCGTGACAGCTGTGCCACGACTCTCATGGCCAGCTCATGCACAATTTGTTATAAAAGTGGTCCTTGATGGGTTGTTTGAACCAGCTGGGGTAGTTTGGGAGCAGCTCATCCATTCTCCATTTCTCTAACAAATATATTCTCCAAAGAAGAAGATTTTTTCTAGGAAGGAAAGTGCCAAAGAGAAGAAGAAAGGTTCCATTGAAGAAGAGAGAAGAACACACACTTAGCTCCTTGTATTTCGGATTTATTTCTAGAGATTTGTGAACCCTTGAACCTTCTTTTGGAAGGGTTGTAAGTTGTTCTAATTCGATCTTCAGATTGGTTTGTGTTGAAATTCACTTGTTCATCTTCTTTCTTTCATTATCTTGCAATGAATGCTATGATTTTATGTTTGTTTGCTTTGATATTCATTATGAATGTTGTAGGCTGAATTGATGTGATTCTAGGGTAAGGAAAGGATGGTTATGGCTAGATCTATGATAGGACGGATTTAGATTTACCTGTGGATGGTTTTTGTTTATGAATCATAGCTGTTGTTGGAAATCACGGGTAGTTCTTGTAGAACCACGGTCGTGGTTTCTGTAGAACAAACCGTGATTCTTCCTGGTTCGAAGGATCTTACCTTAGACTCATAAAATTGTTGAAACCCTAAGTTTTTTGCTGAGTTTAACCTACCCTAGGGTGTCCTAGTGTAGAGACTAAGTGATAGGAGAGACTTACCCGGTAATCCCTTCCTTTAGAATCTAAAATAGCAAAACCTTAGGTAGTGGTGAACCTAATAAGTTGCCATTGGATTAGATGTGCTAGGAATGTTGATTAGGACTTCCCATTCCAAGACTTACCCGGTAAGGATAGGTTAGATCCTTAGTAAACAATTCCGGTTTGTGTAGAATTCCTAACCTTAGGTTCTTAGAGACCTAACCGGTAATGAGACCTTAGGTGTGGACTAGTTGGATCATGAGACCTACCCGGTAATTGACCCCAATTTAGAAACACTTAATCCCAACATATCATAATCAATCCAAAGAATGAATAGATAACTTGAGTTCTATGCCACCGGAACTTCCGACCCCTAGAATCCGTTTTTCCTTTCACTTGATCAATATCTTGTTAGATTTGTTATTTGTGATTTTTGGTTTAGTTTGATTGTTTGCCTCGCATGAGTCGTGATCTTTGATCACCTAAAACCAAACAAAAACAATTGAGATTTTAGTTCTTTGTTTTCCTCTTTTCTAACTTTAGACCTTCACTAAATTTAATCACAAAACCGAATCAATTTCACCTTAGTCTTTGTGTTCGACCTCGGAGTACTATCCATACTACAAACGTCCCGTACACTGCGGGTGCGCTAGAAGTTAGGATAATTATAACGAGTATAAATTTAAGGCTTATTGCGTGCACACTTTTTAGCGTAACAAGTTTTTGGCGCCGTTGCCGGGGACTAGGTCTAGATTGAGTCTATTTTGTGATTGTTTCTAGTGTAGATCTTTCTTGTTGCTTTTGATCTCTCTTTGTTTGTGTCTTTGCTTTTCAGGACATCTATTTCTCTTTAGGTGTATGCGAAGATCTCGTGGAAAGGATTTAGCTCCATTCGATCCCGAACCGGAGAAAACCCTTCGATCTAGATCCAAGAACATCCGAAAGAAGAAAGAGATGGCCGGAAGAAACCTCCAAGCTGAATTGGATGAAGCCTTAGAGCAAATAAGGCTAAGAGATGAGCTCTTGGAGGAAGAAAGGAGACTTGCCAATGAGAGGCAAGAGGAAACAAGGAGGGAGATTGAGGAGATTAGGCAAGCCCTTGTTCAAGGAGAGCTTAATCGCCGACAACCTCCACCTCCTCCACCACAACCGCAGCCGGCGGCCAATGTTAGGGTCGTTCCCATTGCTATTGAGGAGCCACAAACCCTAGGGAGACGTATGGATCCGGCACAAAGAGCACACCGACCGGGTGTGAATCTAGGAGATCCCGCAACCCACAACTATGAGCTCCGCCCTCAAGTTCTACAAATGATCCGGCACAATCAATTTGGAGGGATGGAAGGAGAGTCTCCTCATCAACACTTGATGAATTATGAGATCTTGATGGAGACTCTTAGACCACCAAGATTGGAGAGCAACAACCATAAGCTTAGGGCTTTTTCCTTCTCTCTTAAGGATAAAGCCTTGGCTTGGTATCAAAGTATTCCACAAGGACGAGTTGGTACTTGGAAGGAGATGACAACCGAGTTCTTGACCAAGTTCTTCCCACCTTCCAAGACCACCGAATTAAGAGGGAAGATCAATGCCTTTGTAATGAGGGATAGAGAAAGTTTGTTCAAGTCTTGGGAGAGATTCAAAGACCTTCTCCTAGATTGTCCGCACCATGGCATACCAAAGATTGAGCTATTAGAGATCTATTTCAAGGGGCTTGATGAAGATAGCCAATTCAAGCTTCAATCTCTTTCCGGTGGGACATTTATGGAGAAACATGTAGATGATGCTTGGGAGTTTGTGGAGAAGCAAGCTCTAGTGATTGAAAAGTACTCTCATAGGAAGAGCGAAGGAAGAAAGGCGGGAGCATATGAGGTGAGTGAAGTCACCATGAGAAATTTCAAGCTTGACGCCATCAATAACGAGTTAAAGTCCTTGAGAGAGTTGTGTACTACTACCTTGAAGAGCCAAGCAACTCCTCAAGCACCTCCACAAGCTAACTTGTCTTCCAAGGAGGAAGATGTGAATTATATGGGAAGGGGCAACTTCAATAATTACCAAGGCCCAAGAAATTTCAACAACAACCGGCAATTCAACAATTACCGGCCAAACCACAACCATCCCGGATTTTCTTACTCTAACCCGGATGGAGCCTTGAACCCTCCCGCCTCCACAAGCACAACTCCACCACAAAGAGCTTCACAAGAACCTCCACCCAGCTTTACTCAACCTTCAAAGGATAGAACCGAAGTCATGTTTGAACAATTGCTAGGAAGATTGAGTGGGCTTGAGAGCACCGTCACTTCAATTTCTAAGGCTCAAAAGGTCTTGGAAGCACAAGTCTTTCAAAAGGCGGGTGAAGCACATAGAGATCCGGGGAAGCTTCCCGGAAGAACCGAAGACAATCCAAGAGGCCAAGTTTTGGCTATCACAACGAGGAGTGGGTTGAGTATGAAGGATCCTTTGCCCAAGGACCAAGCTAAGGGAAATCAAGTAGTGGTAGAAGAGGGAAGAAAGCATGAAGATGGAGGGAAGAGCAAAGATGTAGAGCCAACTTATGTGGCACCGCCTCCATACAAGCCACCACTACCGTTCCCACAATCAAGAGCAAGAGCTCGTTTGGACAATCACTTTGGTAAGTTCCTTGAACTAATGTCCAAGTTACATATTAACATTCCGTTCATGGATGCCATCTTAGGAATGCCGGCATACGGAAAGTTCTTGAAGGAAATACTCTCCAACAAAAGGAAGTTGGAGGAGTATGGGGAGATTAGGATGACCAAGAGATCCTCGGAGTTGATCCAAACGATGAAGGAGGCAATGCCTCCCAAGCTAAGGGATCCGGGCTCTTTTTGCGTCCCAATAGGAGTGGGAGATGTGAAATACGAGGCCCTTTGTGATCTTGGGGCGAGTGTAAGCATCATACCGCTTGCACTTAGCAACAAGGTCGGGCTAGGAGAGCCAAAGCCGGTCAAGATGACCCTCTATATGGCGGACCGTTCTATCACTCATCCAGTTGGGATTCTAGAGGACGTTCCGGTGCAATTGGGAGGATTTTACGTGCCTATTGACTTTGTAGTGTTGGACATTCCGGCGGATTATCCGGTTCCCATCATCCTAGGAAGACCTTTCCTAGCCACCTCCGGATGTTTGGTAGATTGCAAGAACGGGACTCTCTCCTTTAACATTGGAGAGGAGAACATCAAGTTCAAGCTGTCCACAATGATGAAAGGGCCAACCCTTGATGAAGATATCTTCAACATAGTCGAGCAAGAAGAATCTAGAGAAGTTGTAAGCTCGATCTTGATCAAGGACCCCTTGGAGAAGGTTCTTACCTTGAGTATGATGGAGGAAGACATTGAAAAGGAATGCAATGAAGAGATCAAAGCCTTGGAGGCCTTGGAAGAGGAGCCAAGAGTTGGATTTGAGAGCCACAAAGAAATTGTGAACAACTGCAAGTTCCACGGTCGAGATTCAGGTTCCACGGCCGTCAAACTCTCTGGACAACTCCGAGAAGCAAGCTTGGCAAGAACCACGGCCGTGGAAGATGAACAAGCCGTGTTTCCAACCGTGGTTTTCCCTGAATCAGCTCTTGATGATGATCAAGCTTCTAGGAGCCATGAGGAGTCTTCATTTGTTCTGGACTCATCTCATCCAACCTTATTTGGATCATCTTCAACCAACAAAGGTCCTCCCTCACTTGAACTTAAACCCCTCCCCTCTCATTTAAAGTATGCATTCCTTGGAGATAATTCTACATATCCTGTGATTGTTAATGCATGCTTGAGTGATGATGAACTTGCTAAATTGCTGTATGAACTAAGATTGCATAGGAAAGCCATTGGTTATACTATTGATGATTTGGTTGGCATTAAGCCATCTTTGTGCATGCATAAGATAATGATGGAAGATAACCACAAACCCTCTATTGAACATCAAAGGAGATTGAATCCTATAATGAAAGAGGTGGTTAAAAAGGAAATCATTAAGTTGCTAGACGCGGGAATTATCTACCCTATCTCGGATAGTAAGTGGGTTAGTCCCGTTCATGTAGTACCTAAGAAGGGTGGGATGACGGTAGTAACTAATGAGAACAATGAACTAATACCGACTAGGACGGTCACGGGTTGGAGAATGTGTATAGATTATAGGAAGTTGAACATGGCCTCTAGGAAAGATCACTTCCCTCTCCCCTTCATTGACCAAATGCTAGAAAGGTTAGCTCAACACTCTCATTTTTGCTATTTAGATGGGTATAGTGGATTCTTCCAAATCCCTATCCACCCCGATGACCAAGAGAAAACGACCTTTACATGTCCATGGGGTACCTTTGCATATAGGAGAATGCCATTTGGGTTGTGTAATGCACCCGCCACCTTCCAAAGGTGTATGATGGCTATCTTTTCGGAATACATAGAAAATATCATGGAAGTATTCATGGATGATTTCTCTGTTTATAGTTCTTCTTTCGATGATTGCTTAGCTAATTTGTCATTAGTGTTGCAAAGATGTGAAGAGACAAATCTCGTCTTAAATTGGGAAAAATGCCACTTCATGGTAAGTGAAGGTATTGTGTTAGGACACTTGGTGTCTAACCGTGGCATTGAGGTTGATAGGGCTAAGATTGAAACGATAGAGAAGTTGCCACCACCTACCTCGGTGAAGGGGGTAAGGATTTTCTTAGGGCATGCCGGTTTTTACCGGAGATTTATTCAAGACTTCTTTAAAATCTCTAAGCCTCTCACTAACCTACTAATGAAAGATGTTGATTTTGTCTTTTCCAAGGATTGTCTTGAAGCTTTTTGTAGGTTGAAGAACGCTTTGATCTCCGCACCCATCATGCAACCTCCGGATTGGAGTTTACCGTTTGAGATCATGTGCGATGCAAGTGATGTGGCCGTTGGGGCCGTTTTGGGGCAAAGGAAAGAAGGGCGGACTCATGCTATTTATTATGCTAGCAAGACGCTAGATGATGCCCAACTCAATTATGCTACTACCGAGAAGGAGTTGTTGGCGGTGGTATATGCATTTGAGAAGTTCCGCTCGTACCTTGTTGGAGCGAAGGTCATAGTTTACACGGATCATGCGGCGATCCGTTATCTACTTACAAAGAAGGATGCCAAACCAAGGTTGATTCAGTGGATCCTTCTTCTTCAAGAGTTTGATTTGGAGATACGAGATAAGAAGGGATCCGAGAACTCCGTGGCGGATCACCTTAGTAGACTCCCACCATTGGAGCTTGGGAAAGACAACATCTCGATAGATGATTCATTCCGGGACGAACAATTGCAAATGGTGGAGAAATGCTTGTTCCAAGTGGCTAGAGGAAACGAGCCATGATATGCCGACATTGTGAATTACTTGGTGTGTGAGGAAGTGCCTCCCGGATTAACATATGCACAAAGGAAAAAGTTCTTCAACGATGTAAGGCATTACTATTGGAGTGAGCCACTTCTATTCAAGAGAGGCCCGGATGGGGTGCTTAGGAGATGCATACCGGAAGATGAAATGGAAAGTGTGATCCGGCATTGTCACTCCTTACCATGTGGAGGCCATGCTAGCTCACACAAAACGTGTGCCAAGGTATTGCAATCCGGTTTTTATTGGCCTAACTTGTTTAGAGATGTGCAAGGTTTTGTAGCGGGATGTGACGCTTGCCAAAGAACGGGGAACATCTCAAGGAGGAATGAAATGCCCTTGAACAACATCCAAGAAGTTGAAATTTTTCATGTGTGGGGTGTAGACTTCATGGGGCCATTCCCTTCTTCATGTGGAAATCTCTATATCCTATTGGCGGTGGACTATGTGTCAAGATGGGTGGAGGCAATTGCCTCTCCTTCAAATGATGCCAAGGTGGTAGTGCGGTTCTTCAACCGAGTGATTTTCCCTAGGTTTGGAACACCAAGGGTGATCATTAGTGATGGAGGGAAGCACTTCACAAATAGGAATTTTGGGGCACTTTTCGCCAAGTATGGGGTGACTCATAAGGTGGCAACACCCTACCATCCCCAAACTAGTGGTCAAGTGGAGATCTCCAACCGTGAGATCAAGGCCATCCTCGAGAAGACGGTGTCTAGGACAAGGAAGGATTGGGCTATGAAGCTCAATGACGCACTATGGGCATATAGAACCGCCTTCAAGACACCTATTGGCACCACCCCCTACAAGTTGGTCTATGGCAAGTCTTGCCATCTTCCGGTGGAAATGGAGCATAGAGCCTATTGGGCCATTAAGTGGCTAAATTTTGACCTAAAGGAAGCGGGAGAGAAGAGGTTGCTCGATATCAACGCCCTTGAGGAGCTCCGGTTGGAAGCCTATGAGAATGCCCGGATCTACAAGGAGAGAACCAAAAGGTGGCATGACAAGAGGATCATTCCAAAAGAGTTGAGTGAAGGAGATCTTGTCCTTCTCTTCAACTCAAGGCTAAGGCTCTTTCCCGGCAAGCTCAAATCAAGATGGACCGGGCCATATGTGGTAAAGAAGATCTTTCCCCATGGAGCTATTGAAATAGGAGGGGAGCATTGTGGAAATTTCAAAGTGAATGGGCATCGCTTGAAGAAGTATATTCCGGGAGCCACGATAGACATGATTGCCCCGCTTCACCTTGAATAGACGCTCCCGAGTTTGGTCAAGCTAGTGACCTTAAAGAAGCGCTTGGTGGGAGACAACCCATTGGTAACATTTTTCCTTCATTTTTGTTTAGATTTTTCTGTTTTTGCATGCTTTGTGTGTGTTTCGTGTTTCGTGTGTGTGCTAGAAACATTAGTGGCATTGGAAGTCTTTCTTGACATGTGAATGATGATGATGAACCCCTCACCAATTATGGGTGGAGCGGACGCGGAACTTGGACGGCTAGCGGTGCCTAGCGCGGGTTTCAAGGCTTGAAGGATGCTTAGAGCTCTCTACCATGGTTGAAAGGATCATCCAACGTCAATTCACTTGAACAATCCCGAATACCATAGCAAACACTTTTACATTGTGAGAGCCCTATTTCACTCTCTTTACTTGTATACCACATTGGGGACAATGTGTTTCTAAGTATGGGGTGGGGTTTGCACGATCCTTTGCATGATGAGCATCTAGGATAGGTTAATACTTGCACATGTCTTGCATTGTACATACTTAAATCGAAAATCCCATAAAAATCAGAAAATTTAAAATTTTTTTTTGTGCTTTCTAGGCTTGGATATGATCCTAATGATGAAACTTGTCTTGTGATTGGCTATGAATGGCCTTATGTGTTGAATTGATAAATACATATGTGGACTTGAACTACTTCTCTTGAACTCCATGAATGACTTGAGATCATGATGGTTGCCTAGAATGGATTGAGTATTGAAAGTCGAAATTACACAATAGTTCTTGCATACCATCTAGGAATGAATAAGGCATTTCATTTTTCTCTACTTCTCATCTTGATCATGATTGCTTGAGCACCTCAATTGATATAAAATTGACCTCCTTTAAACCCATCCGGGAATAGGAGCATGCTAGTGTGTTTGAATGTGTAAAAGCAAGTGCGGGGTGAAGATGTAATGAAAAGAATATCGTGAATGGAATGCTGAAATTATTGTGGAAGTGTAGCCAAAATAGGTTTGGGGGCGTTGGTTTAAATGACAAGTAACTCGGTACACTTCACATAATCGGGTGTTGGTGCCTTGCCAAAGTCAAATGAACCAATAGCCCTAACGAGCTTTGGTATGTGTGCCCGGTGTGGATGCACCTCGAAAAAGAGAAAAAGCCCGAGGATGGCTAATCACCGAGGTTTCGGCTATTGTACACCAACGCCATTGTCTCAAAAATGAGTTAAAGAAAAAGAAAAGAAAGCAAGATAAGGAAAAATATACACTTGGGGGAAGTTGATCGAGGACAAGGAAGTGAAGTTAGTTCCATTTCCGGATTAGCATCACACACCTATAAAATTCTCCTCCCAAATTACAACGTTTCTTAGCCTTTTATGTCACAAGCCCTTATGACCTACTTGCATGTTTGTAAGACTTAGTAATCTAGATTGGATAGACTCTTGATCTTCTTGACATCTCCGTCCTCCCATCTCATGCATGCTTTTGAGTTAAGTACAATTGTCTTTCCATGCCCTTATTGTTTGATACATAATTGCTTATCCAATTGCCATTGATCATGACTATGAAGGTGATCCAATAGTCGAAGCAAAAAACCCAAAAAGACTTTTGCCATTTTTCTGCATACATAAATCATGTCATCTTTTAGTCTATAGTTGGGAATTTGCTCGGGGACGAGCAAACCTTAAGTATGGGGTATTTTGATAACACGATTTATAGCATAGTTTTAGGTGTACATTTAGATAGGATTCTCGCTCAATCATGCATGATCTAGCACTAGTCCAATACGTTTTGCACTCAAAACATGTATTTTGTCGAGATAGACGTCTACACGGACTTGCGTGCGTTTTGTAGGTATTTCGGGAAGTTTTGAGCTAAAACGATGCGTTTGAGGGTCGTTCATTTAGATGACACACTTCCGAACTCATTGGAACGCAAGCCAAGGGCTGAGGAGGACTCATGGAACCTTGCCAACACAAGCCATGCACCTAACCACAGCCTAATGATCCAAAACGAAGTTTCTGCACAGAATCACGGTCCTCTGAAGAACCACGGCCGTGGAAATGACCGTGGATTTTGCCAGATTCTCGTGACAGCTGTGCCACGACTCTCATGGCCAGCTCATGCACAATTTGTTATAAAAGTGGTCCTTGATGGGTTATTTGAACCAGCTGGGGTAGTTTGGGAGCAGTTCATCCATTCTCCATTTCTCTAACAAATATATTCTCCAAAGAAGAAGATTTTTTCTAGGAAGGAAAGTGCCAAAGAGAAGAAGAAAGGTTCCATTGAAGAAGAGAGAAGAACACACACTTAGCTCCTTGTATTTCGGATTTATTTCTAGAGATTTGTGAACCCTTGAACCTTCTTTTGGAAGGGTTGCAAGTTGTTCTAATTCGATCTTCAGATTGGTTTGTGTTGAAATTCACTTGTTCATCTTCTTTCTTTCATTATCTTGCAATGAATGCTATGATTTTATGTTTGTTTGCTTTGATATTCATTATGAATGTTGTAGGCTGAATTAATGTGATTCTAGGGTAAGGAAAGGATGGTTATGGCTAGATCTATGATAGGACGGATTTAGATTTACATTTGGATGGTTTTTGTTTATGAATCATAGCTGCTGTTGGAAATCACGGGTAGTTCTTGTAGAACCACGGTCGTGGTTTCTGTAGAACAAACCGTGATTCTTCCTGGTTCGAAGGATCTTACCTTAGACTCATAAAATTGTTGAAACCCTAAGTTTTTTGCTGAGTTTAACCTACCCTAGGGTGTCCTAGTGTAGAGACTAAGTGATAGGAGAGACTTACCCGGTAATCCCTTCCTTTAGAATCTAAAATAGCAAAACCTTAGGTAGTGGTGAACCTAATAAGTTGCCATTGGATTAGATGTGCTAGGAATGTTGATTAGGACTTCCCATTCCAAGACTTACCCGGTAAGGATAGGTTAGATCCTTAGTTAACAATTCCGGTTTGTGTAGAATTCCTAACCTTAGGTTCTTAGAGACCTAACCGGTAATGAGACCTTAGGTGTGGACTAGTTGGATCATGAGACCTACCCGGTAATTGACCCCAATTTAGAAACACTTAATCCCAACATATCATAATCAATCCAAAGAATGAATAGATAACTTGAGTTCTATGCCATAACCGGAACTTCCGACCCCTAGAATCCGTTTTTCCTTTCACTTGATCAATATCTTGTTAGATTTGTTATTTGTGATTTTTGGTTTAGTTTGATTGTTTGCCTTGCATGAGTCGTGATCTTTGATCACCTAAAACCAAACAAAAACAATTGAGATTTTAGTTCTTTGTTTTCCTCTTTTCTAACTTTAGACCTTCACTAAATTTAATCACAAAACCGAATCAATTTCACCTTAGTCTTTGTGTTCGACCTCGGAGTACTATCCATACTACAAACGTCCCGTACACTGCGGGTGCGCTAGAAGTTAGGATAATTATAACGAGTGTAAATTTAAGGCTTATTGCGTGCACACTTTTTAGCGTAACAGCCTGCGTAACACTTTCATCAACATCACCTATGGCGGAATAAACATCTTCCTTAGTGAATCCATATGAGCCCACATTCACAATTATTGTTCTATTGAACATCATCAAACTCGTACCCACCAATTATCTTAACTAGAAGCAAGCAATCTTGGCTACCCTCGAAGGATATGACCCTACACAACACCAACACCGCTAGTCCTACATACAAATCGTATATTAGGCAAGACAAACTGGTCTTTGAAACCATTCTCGAGACCCTTTCCTCTAAGGTTGCAATATTTTTTGCCACAACTTCTACACCTCATGAGGTCCGGGAGGCCTTACGATTCACGTACCGGTGGATTTAAAGCTACGCGAGATGGAAAGAAAGGTATTTGTTTGTTTATGTCAAAGGCTATTTTAGATGGATACCTACAATTATCATATATCAATGTTCATTTTGTATATATGCATCGATATCTTAATTCATCATAGTTGAGATTCTTGTTTCCTTATATCGCTTCCATCATATTATCTACCAACATTATTGCTTTCGCATATTACAATTACTACATCATTTTCTTGCTTTCACTTAAAATAAATAATTATTAATATTATTCAAATCATACACAATTCCTGTGAATTCGATACTTGATTATACTACATCCGATTTCATATCCTCGCAGAGAGGCTATTGTTACTTTTCGGTAAAACTTGTACACAATCAGGTTCGACTAATAGTAATTGCCGAGGGTCGACCTACAAGTAGCTAAATTCCGAGCAACGGTATTGGACGAAGGAATTCCGACCTAGAGTATTAACATAGGGAAATCGACCGAAGGAGGGAGTATCCAACTATGTTTTTTTTTTGAAAATTTAATTGTATTAAGATAAGGATATACATAAGGAATTACTGAGGCATAGATCAAGATTAGAGAAAGACTTGTTCCACCAGTTGCTTTTGAAATGAGTCTTGGTCGATCTTTTGATCACTGCAGCGCAGTCCACAACTCTTGTAAAGGTGTTGTTGTACAACATGTTATCCTAGCAATCCAGACATGGTAAATATAAGAGGTAATGGAGGCAATCCGGATGCTATCCAACAGGTTTGGTTTGTGGTGGTCGCAAGTTCCAAGCTAGTTCTAGATGTTGTAAAGATAAGGAGCAGGATATGGGGTCTTGGTCCAACGGGAAACAATGTCAAGCACAAGCGAACCATAGCTACAGTGATTCCAGAGATGGTCATCATTCTCTGCCGTACTATTACAAAGCTTACAGAAATCATTATCAATCATGTTCCAGGCTTTTATTTTTGCAAGGGTAGACAATCTTCTAAGTGCATCTAACCATGAGATATAGCTACACTCGGAATATTGTAATTGAGCAAAATTGCCTTGAAAGGATTTGGGAGGGCGAGGTGGTTATCAGGTTTGAAGATAGTGTAGGCATTTTTGTGAGAAAACTTGCCATCAGGGTTGGTTAAAATGTCACCTCTCCGGTGACCAGTGGGAGGAGTAGGTATTTCATCCTTGATTTTCAACAGGTTCTTCCAAAAGGCGCTATGGTGGGGCTTGGGGCTGCAATTCTAGATACTTCTACTTCTCTTAATCAAGTGGTGCTCGATCCACTAGGATCAGATGTTACTTCCGCCCCTATCAATGTCATAGATAAGCCTAGCAAGCGCAACCTTATTTTTGGCGTCAAGTTCGATAAAACCAAGACCACCACTGGATTTAGGTGAGCAGACTACTGTCCAAGCAACAAGAGCTCTCCTACTATTCTCCACGCCCGACCAAAAGTAGGATCGAATGAGACCATTGATCACACTAATGACCTTCACCGGGATCAAGAACAAGGAACTCCAATAATGATTAATAGAGAAGAGAATAGATTTAACACGTTGTGCTCTACCTGCGTAGGAGAGAGACTTAGCACCCAATGATTGAATGTGATTAGTGACCTTGTGGATCAAGGGAAGGTAGTCACGAATCTCCAGTCTTCTGCAACCAATAGGCACTCCCAGGTAGAGGAATGGGAGGGTCCCAATGGACATGCCCGTGGTGTTAACCACCCTCTCAATCTCAGTGTCGTTCATTCCTCCAGTGAAGAGAAGGGATTTGGCCGGATTAATCATGAGCCCAAAGATAGCCCGAAAACTATCAAGCGTGTCTTTCACGATCTTAATTGAAGGAAGATCACCTCTGCAGAGTAGGAGTATGTCATTGGCGAAGGTAAGGTGAGTGATGATGGGGGAGGAGCATTTAGGAAGGTGATTAAACTCAGGGTTTTAGGTGTTCTTCTGGATCATATTGGGAAGGTATTCCATGGCGATCACAAAGAGAGGCGGAGAGAGTGGGCAGCCTTGACGTAATCCCCGACGCCCAACAAAGTGGCCACAAAGTGTACCATTGATGTTGATTAAGAACGAGGCAGTGGAGATGCATTCTTTGATCAGCCCAACGAAGTGATCTGGAAAGCCCATTTAATTTCACGTAGGCAATGAAGGATGAACTCATGACTAACTGAATCAAAAGCTTTCGAGATGTCAACCTTCATTACAGTCCTAGGAGAGATATACTTTCTTCCATATTTATTGAACATCTCTTGGCAAATGAGTACGTTATGTTTGATGGATCTGTTGGAAACAAACGCACTTTGATTGAAGCTAATGATGCTAGGTAGGATAGTGTTGACGCGCGTTGAGAGAATCTTAGAGATTGTCTTATAGATGGTGTTGTAGCAAGATATGGGCCTGAAATCAGAGGAAGCTAGAGGTCAATCATGTTTAGGAATAAGAGATATATATGTATGATTAACATGCTTCAGTAGTCTTCCATGTGTAAAGAAGTCCAAGATAGCATTAGTGAAATCATTATGTGTGATATCCCAGGTCGATTTGAAGAATTTGGAGTTGTAACCGTCCGGGCCCGGCGCCTTATTGTCCCCAATACTAATAAGGCCTTCTCGATCTCATCGGACGTCACCATCAGATCCAGAGTAACAATATCATTCAAGGTAAGGGTAGGCAGATTGATAACTTGGTAGGGAAGGACGGGTGGTAGGTTAGGTGGGTTAAGGGCGTGCCTAAAATGGTTGACAAAGGTAAGGTCGATGGTGTTAGGATCATTGGAGATGTTTCCATTTGTGGTTCGAATAACTTTGATGCTATTAGCACATCTTCATGTTTTGATACTCCTGATGAAGTAGGAAGAGCATTGGTCTCCATGAGCAATCCAGTTAGCCTTAGCAAGTTGAGCCAACGTAGTATGAAGAGCGTTGTAGCTATCATGTAGGTTGGATGAGTGGCATCTTTCCTTTTCCTGGAGAGAAATGTCATGGAGGTTCGATTGTAAGCTAATCTGAGTGTCATGGAGGAGCCTATATATGTTGGTCTTGCATATTTGAGCGGAGTTCTCTAAGATTAGCACTGGGGAATTTTTTGAGAATCGGTTTTAGAAGCTTGAGCTTTCTAACAAGCTTGAACATAGGGTTACCTTCAACCTCGATATCCCATGCTCTCTTCACACTCTCATGGTAGTCCTCGTGTTTAATCCAAGCATTATTGAATATGAAAGGCACGTTTCTATTTTCTTCAACAATCTCAATGAAGAGCAGTGCCGGGGAATGGTCCGACGGTCAAAGTGAGCTTTATAATGATGGAAGGTGGAGTGCCAGACAGCGTTGGTGAAAATACGGTCAAGTTTGCACCATATGCGAGTACCGACCTGCTTGTTATTCCAAGTGAACTTACAACCTGAGAAAGGATGGCCCGAGAGCAGATTTTGCTCAAAGCACTTGGCAATCTCATCAGAAGTCTGCGATAAGGTTGGGATGTTGTTAGAGGTCTTCTCATCCGGGGAGAGAGGGACGTTGAAGTTGCTAAGCAAGACCCATGCGGTATTTGGATGAGAAGCCTCAATGTGGAGATAGTCGATCAGAGGTCAGGTCGATCATCAGGCGAATTATGAGCATAAATGAAAGATATCTTAGCAAAGGTTGATTGATCAGGGTTAGGTAAGGGATTGAAAATTTGGCAATGGATGATTTGGCCAGTCTTGACTATAGTGGAAAGGTGGAGCTTTGCCGGGTTCCACTAGACCCATGTGCGGCAGTTGTGAGAGAGGGAACTATTAGAAACATGGCTCCAGGATGGGAAGAGAGATTTTGAGAAACGTTTTTCATTGTTGGATCTAAGCCTGGTCTCAAGGATAGGCAGGAGGTCTATGTTTTGCTTCTTAACAAGGGATTGTATTGCTCTTTGTTTTGCAGGGTCATTCAAACCCCTGATCCATGAACAGATCCTAATTATAATTAAGGGAGTTGGTGTTAGCCAAGGTAGCGCTTGCTAGCAATGGGGAGACGGATGTTTCGGAAGAGTGGATGTATGGGTTTATGGTGAGGGAGGAGGTGTTTGGAGTGGGGATTGGATCATGAGAGATTGGCAAGTCTGAGGTTTGATGGGGTCTGGATGGCTGGGTTAAAGGGTGGGGTTTTGAGTGGTTGTTATGGTTCCATGTTTGGGCTCCATAGGACAAGGCTTGCAAGGTGTGGTTTGCGGTGAAGGATTTCCAGAAAGGATTGCGTCCATAACACCAGGGTTAGACCGAGGATAGATCGGGGGAAGTCTGATTTGAAGGTTGATTTGACGGGATACTCGATCACTGCATCAATGATATATCCAACTATGTTATTTCAATGATTTCTTCTATGAAGGGCATGTACATGTATACCACTTTGCGTGATTCATGTGTATATGTTAATTGAAACAAAAAAAAGTTGCAGAATTATATAAAAGCAACTTGCTAAAAAAAAATACAATAAATAATGTTCATATTTGAGCTACTACCTTGCACATAAGATCATTGCATTGGATGATCATCGTTTCTCCGTGATTAAAATCTTAATATTATATTTTTAATCTTATATTAAAATTAAGAATTAGGGTCAAGCATCCCCCGTTTTCTGATAAATTAATCCACTGAATAGAGAGTGGGCATTTTACTACAAGTTGATAACTTGCTATTTTCTATTAGGGTTAATATTATAAAAAAAAAATTTATTTGGTGTCCTTAGGGTATTGCCTTTTGGAGTTTGTAACCACCAAGTTATACTTTTTTTGTTCGATGCCATCAAAAATTTATTTCCGGTTCATGTCCAATCTCATACAAATCGTTAGTTTGGACAAAATTTATAGAGAGAAAATAGAATATAAGTGAGAAAAGATAATCTTCCAACAAAGAAGACAAACTTGGACAATCCGAAGACAAACTTGGACAATCCGAAGACGAAGACCGAATATGCGACCTGTCTCGATTTTCTTTGTCGTTTCAAAAATAAAGTTCCAAACTAGGTTTTTCTCCTCTTCGGTTACATTTTCTACCTAAATCTCCAGACATGTAAAAAACATGTAGTATGATACACCACTTGTAGAAAAAACATACAAAAATACATAATCTTGTGGAGGGGATGGCGAGGACGGCACGGGTTTGGATGGGGTGGTGGATGGCCGGTTAAGTTCCGACAGCTTGATGGAGAGCTTCCTGAAACGCTTGGACCCAGCCATGGGGGAGAGACGGTGTGTGGGGCGGGTACTCTAGACGGAGAAGGGAGGTTTTTGTAGAGTATATAGGGCATATATAGTAAATACATAGAATAATGGTGAGGATATGTAAATAAGGAGAAGTTGTAACAAACTCAGCTGGTTGTATATATACTTTACACAGTATAATGAATGAAGTTGAGAGTGTTTTACGCATTATTCACATGGTATCAGAGCGGGAAACACAAATTTCTCAGATCTGAAATTTTTTTTTCAATTCACACATACTGGTTCATTCCATCTCTTCCATTCGATTTTGCAAATCGTTATCATGACTACTGAACAATCGTCGGATTCGACAAATACCTCTAACCCTACCTTGGATCGACAATCAATTGATGTCAATGATCCATTACATTTGTCCAATTCCGATAATCCAGGAATGCAACTTGTATCTGTTCTCTTTAATGGAGTCAATTTCACTACCTGGAAGCGGAGTATCCGGATGGCGCTTGGAGCGAAGCAGAAGCTTGGCTTCATTGAAGGTACATGTGCTAAACCTTCTCCTGGAGAAGCCGATAAGCTTACAAGATGGATCCGTGCTGATTACATGATCCGGTGCTGGATCTTACATTCTATGAAGTCGGACATAGCAGAATTGTTTACCTATGTCGAATCAGCCTTTGAATTGTGGAAGGATGTTGGTGAGCGTTTTGAGGTATCAAATGCTCCTCTTATTTACCAACTTCATAAGGATCTGTCTATGCTTAAACAAGATAACACATCGGTTGCTGTTTATTATGCCAAATTCAAGAAACTCTGGGATGAATTAAGCACTATAGATGCCATTCCTGTATGTTCCTGTCTTGGCATTGCTCACTGTAAATGTGATGTTCTTAAGAAGGTAGCTACTAGAGAGTCTACTACTCGTATTATGCAATTTCTCATGGGGCTCAATGAGCAATATGAGCATACACGAAGTCAGATATTATCTCTTGAGATATTGCCTACAGAAAATCGAATTTTCCACATGATATTACAAGTTGAGAAGCAAAAGGAACTCACATGTCATGCTCCTGTCACGCATGATGTTTTTGCTGTGTCTCGATCTCTTCCTTACAGACAAGCAGGGGGAAGTCGCAGGGATTATAAGAAAGAAAAGATGGATCGATTGTGTACCTATTGTAAAGAGAAAGGTCACTTGCGAGAGTCATGTTTTAAGCTAATTGGTGTACCTGATTGGTACAAAGATTTCAAAAATAAGGAGGATAAACCTACAGGCAGTCGTGTTGATTCATCCTCTCATCATTACAAAGCAGTCAATAACCTGGAGTCTAATGTTGCTGAATCACCTTTGGAGCCATCTGATGTCTCCACACCTATCATGGATCAATCCATGATTAATGCAGTATGCCAGGAGGTCATGAAACAGATGTTGGAGAAGCAAGGCAGCTCTTCTTTCAATTATGCAGGTATTCTTTCTGGTTATGTGAATACCACAGTCAATACTCATGTTTGGATCTTGGACTCTGGCGCCACAGATCACATTTCATTTTGCAAGGATCTATTCTCAGATTTATCAAGGTTAGATAAGCCTTTGATGATCGGTCTTCCTGATGGTTCAGTGAAGACAGTTTCTCATAAAGGCAACATCATTCTCTCTTCAGAGATTATCCTTTATGATGTACTATATATCCCTGCATTCAAGCATAATTTGCTGTCCATTTCTCGACTGATTCATAATTTCCCTATGAAAGTCACTTTCACTCAGTCTTCATGTATATTCCAGGACCTTACAACTGAGATTGTGATTGCATCTGGCTACAAGGAAGGTCACCTATACAAGATTGGTTCATCTATATCTCCAGTGCATACAGTATCTCACATTTCTACTAAATCATGTGATATGCTTTTATTTCATGCACGTTTAGGACATGTATCTGTTTCTAAAATTCATCATGTTGATGATTATACTCATGCTAAGGTTTCACAGTTGGATTGTTCAGCTTGTATTACAGCTAAGCAACATAAGATACCATTTGACATTAGCACATCTCGAGCTTCCACTATTTTCAGTTTAATTCACTGTGACATTTGGGGACCATATCATACAGCTGCTTTATGTGGTGCTCGCTATTTTTTGACAATAGTTGATGACTTTTCCAGATGCACATGGACGTTTCTCATGGCTAACAAGCAACAAGTCATGAAGCATGTTACCAGTTTCTTGGCTTATGTGAAGAATATCTTCAATACTACAGTCAAGATATTCAGGTCAGACAATGGTTCTGAATTTTTACAGAAATCTCTCCAAGATATTTTTCATGCTTCAGGCATCATTCATCAAAGGTCTGCACCATACGTTCCCCAGCAAAATGCTCGAGTAGAACGCAAACACAGGCATCTGTTGGAGACAGCTAGAGCTATAAGAATTCATGCTCAGCTACCACTTCATTTCTGGGGTGAATGCATCCTCACAGCAACTTACCTCATTAACCTTATGCCATCTTCAGTCATATCCTGGAAATCTCCATTTGAAGTTCTTCATAACCGTAAACCATCTTACACACACCTTCGTGTCATTGGCTGTTTGTGTTTTAGTTTGCTTCCTAAACGAGATAAGTTCGAACCTATCTCTACTCCTTGCATTTTTTTGGGCTATCCTCCTGGTCAAAAAGCCTATAAGTTGTTTAACCTCACTACTAATAAAATCATTATTAGTAGACATGTCATTTTCCAAGAATCCACATTTCCATACAAACAACCTTCTCAATTACCTGCTATATCTTCTAGTCCATCCAGCCTTCCTTTGGTCACTCCTGCCCCTGACATGGATTATCCTATAGTCCATGCTCAACCATCGATATCCACAAATAACTCACCTTCTTTTTCTTTACCTTCCAGTACCTTACCTCAGTCCAGTGAGTCTTCTTTTGCTCATCCAATACCTGTCCCTTTTCTGGATACACATAGTCCAGCATCATTACCAATGCCTCCTCCTTCTTCCAATATAATTATTCCACCTATCACATCTACTCCTTCAGTAATTATTTCTTCTTCTCGACCTACTCGTACCTTAACTCGTCCTGCTTATCTCAAAGATTATAAATGCAATTCCATCACTTCTATTGAGCATTTTAATCTCACTCCTCATTCCCAGGATTACATCCATGCTTTATGTCATGTAATTCAGTCAGTTGAACCTTCTACTTATTCTCAAGCTATTCAGTCCCCTCTTTGGGTCGAGGCCATGCACAAGGAGATCATGGCTCTGGAAGCAAACAACACATGGGATATTGTGGCTTTACCTTCAGGCAAGACCACCATAGGATCCAAATGGATCTACAAGCTCAAATATCGAGCTGATGGTACAATTGAACGACATAAGGCAAGATTAGTAGCCAAGGGATACAACCAGATCAAAGACAAAGACTATAAACATACGTTTAGTCCAGTAGCCAAGTATGCTACAATTCGTACCATTCTTGCTTTAGCAGCGTCTCATTCATGGTCACTGCACCAGCTAGATATCAACAATGCTTTTCTTCATGGATATCTTGATGAAGAGGTTTATCTTGCACCACCTCAGGGTTATGATCGTGTTCCACCAGGGCATGTATGTCGACTCAAACGTTCATTATACGGCCTCAAACAGGCTAGTAGACAGTGGAATATTGAATTTACTAAGCTACTTCTTCAGATGCAATTCAGTCAGTCCCATCAGGATTATTCCCTTTTCATAAAGAAGACATCTTCAAGTATCACTATTGTCCTTGTATATGTAGATGATGTCTTGATTACTGGAAATGCATCATCAGAAGTTACTGCTCTCAAGACAGCTCTTGATCGAGCCTTCACTATCAAGGACTTAGGAATTGCTAGATTTTTTCTGGGGATGGAGATTGATCATACCAAAGATGGTTTGTTTCTAAACCAACGCAAATACATTCATGATATCTTGAAAGATACTCACATGTTGCAATGCCATCCTGCCAAGTTTCCAATGCAACGCAATACTCACCTTTCATCTGATTCTGGTGAGCTTTATCATGAACCTGAGGTGTACAGAAGATTAATTGGTCGTCTTCTGTATCTTACTCTTACTCGACCTGACATTGCTTACACCGTTCAGCAGTTGAGTCAATTTCTGTCATCTCCACGTATTCCTCACTGGCAAGCAGCTACATACTTATTGCGATACCTCAAAGGGTCCATTGATTTTGCTTTGTCCTATAAGCCTCAATCCACATTATCTCTTACAGCTTATAGTGATGCCGACTGGGGATCCTGTCCTTTTTCTTGTAGATCAGTCACAGGCTATTGCTTGTTTCTTGGCACCTCCTTGGTATCTTGGAAGACTAAGAAGCAACGTACAGTTAGTAAATCTTCAGCTGAAAGCGAGTATCGTGCTATGTCCATGACCACAAGTGAAGTTATTTGGCTTGATGGTTTACTCATGGATCTTCAGGTTCACCTTCCTCGACCATTCACACTATATTGTGATAACAAAGCTGCACAACATCTCGCTGCTAACCCTGTGTTTCATGAACGGACTAAGCATCTCCGCATAGATTGCCATTTTGTTCGAGATGAAGTCCAGAAAGGCCTTATTGCTACTGCTCACGTTCCTTCTACACTTCAGCTTGCAGACATTTTCACTAAAGCACTTGGCGAGCAACAACATCTCTTTCTATCTCGCAAGCTCGGACTTGTCACTCCAGTCCAGCTTGAAGGGGGGGTGTAGAGTATATAGGGCATATATAGTAAATACATAGAATAATGGTGAGGATATGTAAATAAGGAGAAGTTGTAACAAACTCAGCTGGTTGTATATATACTTTACACAGTATAATGAATGAAGTTGAGAGTGTTTTACGCATTATTCACAGTTTTGTTATATAATCTTACAGTTTCTAATGGGACTTGAAGATCAGTTTGATCATATCATATCTAACATTCTAGCTCTTGATTCTTTGCCGACTATAAAACGAGCATATCGTATGGTTTTACAAGCTAAAAACCAGAAGGAGATCACTAGTTCTTCCATTCCTACTACAATCACACATGATGTAATTGTTGTCGATCGATCATTCCCTTCACGACAAGTAGGAGGAGTAGGAAAGATTATCGAAAGGAAAAGCTGGACAGACTGTGCATATATTGCAAGGAGAAAGGCCAACTAAAGGAGGATTGTTTCAAACTCATGGGTATTCCTGAATGGTATAAGGTACCAAAGGAAAAATGTTTGACAACATATATTCTAAAGAATCAGGACATCTTGCTACAAATGTCCAAGATTCTCCTATTGAAAGTTGTCCTCTTGAATTCTCATCAGGATTTGTCAATGATCCATCACTTGCGAACTCAATATTTCAAGAAGTCATGAAACTAATGTAGAATCATAATCATTATACTCCTATTTCTTCTTCGAGTTCCATCAATTTTGTAGGTAATCTAAATGCTTGTTCAATAATTTCCAAGAACAATGCTCATACTTGGATTATTGACTCCAAAGCTACATACCACATTTGCTAGTGCAGAGCTCTATTCTTTGGCTTAGAACTAATGGTTCAACCTATTCTTGTTGGCTACCATATGGTTTTGTCAAACAAGTAACTCACAATGGCGCTATTACTCAAACTCCTTCTCTGACCTTGTCAAAAGTATTGTACATGCCTGACTTTAAGCACATTATATTAATTGTTCCCAAGCGTATTCATAATACTAGTATCGAAGCAGGTTTTAAGTCCTGTATTTGTACTTTTCAGGACCCTATCAGTAACATAATCATAACTCTAGGTCACAAAGAAGAAGGCCTTTACAAGTTCACATTTCCTCCGGTCTCTACTAAGCATGCATATGTTCATATTCATTTTATGATGTCTATTACCAATAAGAATGTGAATCTCTTCATGAGAGATTAGGCCATACATCTCTTTCCAAATCGCAACCCTTATCTACTAGTAATATTCCTCACAATGTTGGCATTCATTGTGATAAATGCATTCTAGTTAAACAACATTGTCTACCTTTCTCTCCTAGTGTTTCATGTTCTATGAAACCTTATGCATGCACTAATTCACATGGACATATGGGTCTACGTACCTTTCTCTCCTAGTGTTTCATGTTCTATGAAACCTTATGCATTAATTCACATGGACATATGGGGCGTTATCATACTCCCTAAATTTGTAGTGCTAAGTATTTTTTAACTTTGGTTGATGATCATTCAAGGTGTACTTGTACATATTTGATGACAGATAAACAAGAAGTTCTGTCTATCATCACCACCTTCCTTGCTTATGTGTAGAATCAATTTCATTCTTCAGTTTAGATTTTTTGAACAGATAATAGGGCATAATTTATTTAAAAGAAATTGCAACTCTTATTCCTTGAGAAAGGGAAACTACACTACAAATCTATAGCCTATGTCCCACAACAAAATGTCAAGGAAGAGAGAAAACATAGACATCTAGTGGAGACTACTCGAGCACTTCGACTTCATGCTAATCTTCCAATTTAATTTTGGGGGACCGGAGAATGCATATTAACTTCCACTTATCTCATTAATATCATGCCTTCATCTGTTTTGCTATGGCAAATACCCTTTGAAGTTTTACACAACAAGCTAACAACATATGATCATCTTCGAGTTTTTGGATACCTATGATATTCTCTTCTTCCATTCAAAGATAAATTTAAAGCAGTCAAGAAACCTTGCATTCTCCTTGGCAGTCCAGGTGGCTAGAACAAATATAAACTCCTTCATCTAGACACACGCAAAGTGTTTGTTTCCACATGTCACCTTTGCTGAAACCACTTTCCCTTATAAAAATTCTTCCTCCATTTCTAATCACCATCTCCAACTCTTGTTCTACCATTAGTTTCACCTATCTGAGATAATGATCCCACTTATCCCCAACCTATGAACCAATCTTCACCTTCTTCCCAATCTTTTACTCCTACCAATTGTAGTGCTATACCAATACCTTCACCACAAAATCTTCAACATCTCCTCATTCTTCACCAACCAACCCCATTATTTCAACTCGACATATGAGAACTATTGATCAACCTATGAGACTTCGTGACTATGTTTGCAATTTCACACATTACCCTAATTTTTTCTACCTCTTATTACACTTGATCATATTCCTTCAGACTACCAACACTCCTTGTGCAGTGTCTTGTCTATAGTAGAATCTACTCATTATGCTCAAGCCAAAGATTCACCAATATGGATTGAAGTTAGAAGCTTTCATCCCTCGAAGACGATAATAGCTGGGAATTAATCACCATTCATTCTATGCAAAAATCTATTAGATCTAAGTACATCTACCAAGTTAAATACCTCCCTGATAGGTTGATAGAGCGTTGCCAGGCCCGTTTAGTGGAAAAGGGATACAACCAAATCATAGCCAAGGATTACAAGCATACATTTTTCCCCATTGTCAAATTCATCACTGTTAGAACCTTACTTGTCTTAGCTACTGCCAAGTCATGGCCTCTATACCAACTTGATGTAACAATGTATTTTAGCATGGTTACTTAAATGAAGATGTATACATGCATCCACCCCAGGGATATACTAAATCCATGTCATGACAAGTATGTCGACTCAAACGTTCCTTATATGGTCTCAACAAGCTAATCGACGATGTAATGTTAAGTTAATTAAACTCGACATTCAACTTAGTTATACTCATTAAAGACAAAATTACTCTTTGTTTGTGAAAACTTTTGGATCAAGTATCACTACTGCCCTCATCTATGTTGATGACATTCTACTCATATGTGATATTCATAGTGAGGTCACTCAATTAAAGATTACTCTACATTTTGCATTCACAATCAAAGACTTGGGAGATGCTTTTTTTTCTTGGTATGGAGAACAAAGATGGAATTTTGCTCAATCAACGCAAACATATTTTTGACATCATACTTGAGAAGCAGATGCTTGAGTGCAAGCCTTCTTCCTTTCCTATGCAAAAAATACCAAACTCACTCTTGATTGTGGAGAAGCTTTCCCACATCCTGAGTTATACAAATGCCTTATTAGTTGTCTTTTGTACCTCACTCCTATCAGGCCAAACATAACTTATTCAGTATAACAACTCAACCAATTCTTATCTTCCCCTTTCCTTCCTCAATGGCAAGCACCATTACATCTTCTTTGTTACCTCAAAGGCTCAGTCAATCTAGCTTGGACTTATCTTTATCCCTCACTCTTTATACTTTAACCCAAAAAACTCTCTCCTTTCAAAACCCTTCCTCCGGAGCTAAGCCTCCCGGCTTACTCCGCCTCCAGTGTGGCCCCATGCCACACCCCCTTCTCCCCGCCTCGCCACCTGTGTGGCTCCCCTCCACGCCCCCTTGCTCCGGTTATGGGCAAATCCAAGCGTACAAAGAAGCACTTGATTAAGCTTTCAGACTTTAACCGTAGCCCTTCCTCAAAGCTTTGCCTTCCACCTAGCCCTCCTAGCCCGTTTGAGACTGTCCCGGAGGAGCTCATCCGCTCCATCAACCTTCGTGTATCCAAACAGATGAATCCCCATGTCCCTTCTCTCACATTAACGTCGATGTTCACCCCCCC
>BSUD01000002.1:156304672-156332796 GCA_033239045.1 Fagopyrum esculentum | reverse complement strand
CCCCCCCCCTTTTAACCTCTCCCACTCTATCGGAAATGGCCCATTGCCCTTCTGAACCTGCTAGCCTTCTAGCCGGGGATCTTCTCTTAATCTAGGTCACCGCCCCTGGCCGTTTGCTCTGATCTCCCTCATAGTCTGTAAAGGTTGTTGCAGAGGCCGCCTCTCTTCCCTCAACCCAGGTCACCACCCCTGGCCCGTTGCTCCCCTCTCCCTCTCAGACGGCTAAGCTGTTGCAGCAGCCGCCTCTTTGCCTTTTGAAACGCCTGCACCTTCTCTAGAAAAGGGTCCCACTATGTCTTTGGAATATCCCTTGATTTCTCATCCAGGTTCAGCCAATCCTGTTAACACCTTTTCGGCTCCAAACTATCCAAAAGCCTCCTTCAAAGACATTCTATTAAATGCCAAAACTTGGAATCATGTGCCCCTCCCCTATTCCCAAGCTTTGATGATGGCATTATCCATTTCTCCAATGAAGATGTCTTTGATAACGTCTCCAAAAGGAAACTATTTCTTGTCGGATTCCCTCTAGGCAGTCGCATGGCCTTCCACAAAATGACTGCTTACGCCAACATCTTCTGGAACGTCGTCTCACAACCTAAGATACTTCAAAATGACAATGGGGTTTTCGTCTTTCATTTCGACTCTGAGGATGACCTTAACATTGTCCTCCTTGGAAGTCCTTGGCTCAATAGCGGATCTAACTCAGTCCTTCTCAAGCAATGGAGTCATGGTATGGCTCTTGATTACTCGACCCAATATTCAATTCCAGTCTGGGTATCCCTCTACGATCTGGACTACAAGTTCTGGTCTCCCTTGATGCTGGAAAAGATTGGCTCAACCATTTGCATTCCCCTCCTCACAGACTCTTGGTTTGCAAACCAGGACCATCTTGGTTTTGCTAAGATTCTCGTGGAGATATCGGCTTCTAAACCACTACTCAAAGAAGTCACTCTCGTTGGCCCTGATGGAGAATCGATCAAACAAAAAATCTCATTCGATTGGCTTCCCGTTCACTGTCCAAAGTGCCTTCTTTTTGGTCATCGTTACAGATGTCAAGCAACAGGGAAATGTAACTGAATGCTATGATGATATTCCATAAAAGAGCTGCATATATACTACCATATGCCAGCTCATGAAGTTTGTTACACAAAGTTCCTTTATTACAAAATATGTCTCTTTATTCTACTATATTGCAATATAAACCATATACTCCTATACTACACCCCCCTTCAAGCTGGACTGGATATAAAAGGCCAAGCTTGCGAGATAGAAAACCATGCTGTTGCTCTCCTAAAGCCTTGGTAAAGATATCAGCCAACTGGAGGGAAGAAGGAACATGAGTAGTGAAAATGACACCCTTCTGTACTTCATCCCGCACGAAATGACAGTCAATCCTCAAGTGCTTTGTGCGTTCATGGAACACAGGATTGGCAGCCAAATGTTGAGCCGCCTTATTGTCACAATAAAGAGGAAAAGGATGATGGACAGAAACCTTAAGATCCATGAGAAGGCCCTCCATCCAAATAATCTCACTGGTAGTCATGGACATAGCTCTATACTCACTCTCAGCTGAAGACTTGCTCACTGTAGTTTGTTTCTTTGTTTTCCAAGAAACAAGTGATTTCCCAAGGAGAATACAATAGCCTGTGATAGACCGACAAGAAAAAGTACAGGCTCCCCAATCAGCATCACTATAAACTGCAAGAGGAAGGTCATCTTGCACAGGATAGAAGAGTGCAAGATCCATGGATCCTTTGAGATAACGAAGCAAATAGGTAGCAACTTGCATGTGTGGCTTGTGTGGGAAAGCAAGAAATTGACTCAATTGCTGAACAGTAAATGCAATATCAAGACGGGTGAGGGACAAGTAAAGAAGACGCCTTATAAGACGACGATATACTTCAGCATCAGGAATCAATTCTCCAGAATCAGGAGTCAGATGGAGCCCACGTTGCATTGGAAATTTGGTTGGTGTGCAATCAAGGAGATGTGAATCAAGGAGTATGTCATGAATATATTTTCTCTGATTGATCAAGAGACCTGAGGAAGTATAATCAAGCTCCATTCCAAGGTAAAACCAAGCATGACCAAGATCCTTAATAGTGAAAGCATGGTCCAAATGATGCTTAAGAGAATCAATCTCTGAAGGTAGATTACCTGTAAGTAGCACATCATCAACATAGATCAAAGCAAAGGTACTACCTAGAGATGAATGTTTGGTAAAGAGGGAATAATCTTGCTTAGACTGCACATAGCCAAGCTTCAGAAGGAGAGAAGTAAGTTGAATATTCCATTGTCGAGTGGCCTGTTTAAGACCATACAAAGACTTCTTTAGAGCACACACAAAACCAGGTGGCACTTTAGAGTATCCCTGTGGTGGCAACATAAAAACCTCTTCATCAAGATGACCATGAAGGAATGCATTATTGATGTCTAACTGATGTATAGACCAATGTCGAGCAACAGCAAGGGCTAAAATTACTCGAATTGTAGAAAACTTAGCCACAGGACTAAAAGTATGTTTATAGTCTTTATCTTTAACTTGATTATATCCCTTGGCAACTAACCTGGCCTTATACCTCTCAATGGATCTATCTGGACGAAACTTAAGTTTGTAGACCCATTTGGACCCTATAGCTGACTTGCCAGTAGGTAATGGGACAATATCCCAAGTGTCATTAAGCTCGAGTGCATCAAGCTCTTGTTGCATAGCAGTGACCCAAGGAGGGGAATCTTTTGCTTGATTATAATGTGATGGTTCAAAAGAGTGAATAACACTACTCAAAGCATGAGTATAAGCAGGTGTATGACAGGCCAAGTTGAATTGAGGTAAAGACTGAGAAGCATGACAAGCATAATCTTGCAAATATGGTGGTGGTCGAGTGGTACGAGTAGGACGGGTAGAAGGTGCAGGAGGGAGATTGGAAGAGGGAATAATTACTGGAGAAGAAATAATTAAAGGTGATGAAGTAAGAGAAGAAAAAGGGACAAGAAGGGGAGTAGAGAATGAATTAGGGGTAGAGGTAGGTGTGATGGGAGAACTGGGAGTAGGTAAAATAGGTTCCGGAATAAATGCAGGAGAGAACTCAGTATCAGTAGTTGGTGAAACTAATGGAAATGAGTGTGAAAGAGAATGAGATAATGTAGGAGACAAGGTTTTAAATGGAAATATGTTCTCCTGAAAAACCACATTTCGACTAACTTGGATTTTGTGGGTTTCAAGATTGAAAAGTTTGTAAGCCTTCTGGCCAGGAGGATAACCAATCAATATACAAGGGGAAGAGACAGGCTCAAGTTTATCTTTGTGAGGTTTGAGACTAAAACAAAGACATCCAATAGTACGCAAATGATCATATGTAACTGGAACCTTATGAAGAAGCTCAAATGGTGGACGCCAGACATTAACAGAAGAAGGCATAAGATTGATCAAATATGTGGCTGCAAGAACACACTCACCCCATAAAGTAATAGGCAGATGAGCATGAATACGAAGGGCTCGAGCAGTTTCTAATAGATGCATGTGCTTGCGCTCAACTCGAGCATTTTGTTGTGGAACATATGGAACTGATTTCTGATGAACAATACCAGAATGAAGGAAAAAATCTTGTAATTGAAGCTGTAAAAACTCAGCTCCATTGTCTGATCTCAGGGTCCGAACTTTGGACTGAAATTGAGTAGCTACATATGCACAAAAACCAGTTATGTGTTTAAACACTTGTTGTTTATTTGACATGAGAAATGTCCAAGTGCATCGAGTGTGATCATCAACAATTGTCAGAAAATACTTAGCTCCACATAAAGCAGGAGTATGATACGGCCCCCAAATGTCAACATGAATTAATTCAAAACTTGTTGATGCATGTGAGTTACTAATAGGAAAGGGCAACTTGTGCTGTTTAGCCAAAATACAAGTCTGACAGTCAAGGCTAGAAGCTGAAGTAATTGAGCAATTGTCAATATGATGTAAATGTGATAAAGATAAATGCCCCAGTCGAGCATGCAAAAGATGTACATCGGTTTTCTTGTTTGTGATTAGAGCAGCTGCACAAGATATATTCATGGTGGGTGATGATCCCAGCTTGTAAAGACCAGCTTCTTTATAACCAGATGCCAAGACAGCTGTGTTAGTAAGGTCCTGAAACAGGCAAGTTTTATCAGTAAATAGAATCTGCACTTGTAAGTCTTTGATCACCCTAGAAATTGAGAGAAGATTGTGCTTGAATGCAGGCAAATAAAGCACATTATGCAGAGAAACTTGAGTAGACAAAATAATTGTTCCCCTGTAATAGACTGTCTTAACTGAGCCGTCTGGAAGACCAATTAAAATAGGTTCAGCAAGCTTGTGTAGTTCAGTAAAATGCTCCTTGCAATAAGCAATGTGATCTGTAGCTCCAGAATCCAAAATCCATGTGCAAAAACTGGTAGAATTATTAATGAGATGATTGACACTACCTGCAAAATTAATGGAAGAATTTCCTTGCTTATTTCTCATCATCTTAAGCACTTCCTAGTAAACTGCATTGACCATCAATGGATCCATAGAAGATGATGAAGAAGAATCTAGCAAATCTAGTGGATTATCTTTAACATTTGAATCACAATTATTTGCAGATTTAGAATATGAAGATTGATTGGTAGCATTCATCTTCTCATCCTTTGCCTTAAAATCTTTATACCAATTTGGTATACCAGTGAGCTTAAAACAGGATTCCTTCAAATGTCCTTTCTCCCTGCAATAAGTGCAGAATCTATCCATCTTTTCTTTCTTAAAATCTCTTCTACTACCTCCAGCCTGTCGATATGGAACAAATCGACCAGCAGCCAATGCATCATGAGCAATCTCAGGATGGCAGGTAATTTCCTTTTGCTTTTCTACTTGAATGACCATATGAAACACACGATTTATAGTAGGAAGAACTTCCAATGACAGAATGTTACTTCGAATGTGTTCATATTGATCATTCAATCCCATGAGAAATTGCATAACACGCAATTTTGCATCTCTGTCTGTAACTTTCTTCAAAATATCACAGCTACATTGAATAATTCCCTTACATGAGCATGTAGGTACTGGATCTACTGAAGTTAATTCATCCCATAACTTCTTCAATTTACCAAAATAAATGGCAACAGTAGTATTATCTTGCTTAAGTGAAGCTAGATCTTTATGTATTTGATAGATGAGAGGTGCATTAGATACCTCAAAACGCTCGAGTATGTCATCCCATAGCTCCTTGGCAGATTCAACATATGTGAACATCTCAGCCAGATATGATTTCATAGAATGGAGTATCCAACATCGAATCATATAATCAGCTCGAGTCCAGCGTATGAGTTGATCATCTTCCTTTGGTTTTAAACAGGATCCATCAATGAACCCTAACTTCTGCTTAGCTCCTAGAGCCATTCTAATGCTTCTCCTCCACGAGATGAAGTTCGAACCATTGAATAAAACTGATACCAGCTGCATTCCTGGATTATCTGAGTTTGCTAAGTATAATGGATCATTGACATCAACAATGGCTCCTCGTGTAGGAATTGGATCCAGATTAGGATTTCCAGAATCAATTACTCCAGATGTTGCCATGATTTAGCAAATTAGTGAATACAATCTCACAGATCGATTCAAAGGAAAAATATGTGAAGATTATGATAGTATTAGAAGAGAAGAAGGAAAATCGAAAAGAGAATTAACGAGGCTCTGATACCATGTCAAGCAACATGGAAATGTAACTGAATACCATGATGATATTCCATAAAAGAGCTGCATATATACTACCATATGCCAGCTCATGAAGTTTGTTACACAAAGTTCCTTTATTACAAAATATGTCTCTTTATTCTACTATATTGCAATATAAACCATATACTCCTATAACAGACCTCAAAAAGCCTCAAGCACTCCCCACACAGCTAGGGTTTGAAAAGTTCGAACTCCACAGGCATCAAACCTTGAACCTCTTCTACCCACTCCAGATGACTCTCTACGTATCAAAGAACCCCATGTAATCAAGCCTTCTCTCCCTCCTTTGGATAAGCAAAAGCAGTTAACCTTCCTCCTTTCCCAAATCGCACAGCACAACATTCTCTGAGAAGCTCTTCATCTACCCCCCTCCATAAAGACAATATCATTGAAAAAACCCCTCTAGCCGACTCCTCGATATCGTACAAAGATATCGTCTTGAGCAACGAGAAATGGAACCACGTACCCCTGCCCTTCGTTCCAGGGATCGAATCTGGACTCATCACCTTCACTGAAGCGGATATAGCCGAAACTACCCAGAAATGGTATCTATCCCTGTTGGCTTTCCCCTTGGGAGCCCCATCAACTTCCAACGAATGTCCTCCTTCGTCAATGAGCACCGGAACACAATCTCAGCACCCAAAATACTCCGTAATGACAAGGGAGTGTTCGTTTTCCAGTTCATGAACGAAGACGACCTTAACTCTATCTTGCTTGGGAGTCCATGGGTCACAAATGGTGCTACAACGCTCCTTCTGAAGAGATGGACCAAGGACCTCCTACTAGACTACTCCAGTCTGAACTTTGTGCCTATCTGGGTCACTCTCCATGACCTAGACTATAAATTCTGGTCCAGGAACATGCTGGCCAAGATCGGTTCAGCTCTCGGCACCCCCATTCTCATTGACTCGTGTTCGGCCAATCAAGAACGGTTGGGATACGCTCGCATTCTTGTTGACATCCAAGCGTCCCGGCCTTTGCTCAGGGAAGTCATCCTTTCTGGCCCCGATGGTTCCTCCTATAACCAGAAGGTCTCGTACGATTGGATCCCTCCCCACTGTTCAAAATGCAAAATCTTCGGTCACTGTTGCCTTCCTCGGATCTAGACTGGCATAACAGGCACATCAAAAGGCACCCCAAAAGGCTTCAATCCACTCCCCCTCACTTCTCACACCCTAAACCGCGTAACAACCCTAATATTAACCCTAATACCATTCTTGGGCCCATACTCCCCACACCGGATATCTCTCTCACGATCTCGCAGTATCCCCTCTCTCCTCCAAAACAATCTGATCCCTCTAGCCTCCCTGATCAACCTGACCGTACCTTGGATTCTAGGAAGAATCCAAACCCCTCACCTCACCCCCCCATTCAGATACAAAACCCTGAAAGTATACCTCCCCTATCTTTACCTGACCTTCCACACGTCGTCTTGCCCAAGACTACCATTTCCCCTCAAAACTCGTCATCTACTCAGATCGAGATCCCTCCTCCCAAAACTCCCTCTAACGCGGCTAACCCGTCACCATTCCTTCCCCCCTCGACAACAAGTGTTGCCAAGGATCTATCAGTATGCCTTAATGATCATTAAAGCCTGCTCTTGGAATATTAGGGGCCTGAACGACCCTAATAAGCACAAATCTGTTCAGAACTTGGTTAAGAAGAATGATATTGACCTACTCGCCATACTCGAAACAAAACTTAGATCCAACAAAGAGTCCCGTCTTTCCAAACACTTGTTCCCTACTTGGAGTCATGTATCCAACTCCTCCCTGGCTCACAACTGTATAATCTGGCTCTGGTGGAACCCCTCCAAACTCCACCTCACCACAACAATCAAAACGGACCATCTTATTCATTGCAAAATCTCAAATCCCATGTCCCAACATGCCCAATCAACTGACTTTGAGATTTCCTTTGTTTACGCCCATAATTCCCCTTAAGGCAGGCAGAACCTTTGGGATACCATTTCCACTATCGGACAGCTCAACACCTCCACCCCTTGGGCCCTTATGGGTGATTTCAATGTCACTCTCTCTCCGGATGAGAAGACGTCCAACAATACCCCTTGCATATCGCAGAATTCTTCGGAGCTTGATTCTTGCTACGAGTCTAACAACATCATTGATCTCCCATTCTCTGGGAGCAAGTTCACATGGAATAACAAGCAGATCGGCTCTCGCATCTGGTACAAACTTGATCGTATCATTACCAATCCCTCTTGGCTTGTCAAATTTCCACACTCTCGAGCCCATGTCGAACTGCCAGACGTGTCGGATCACTCTTCGGCCTTACTCACGACAGCCACTCCCGATGATAAGATTAACAAGCCTTTCAGATTCAACAATGTATGGGCTGATCATGAGGACTTTATCCCTTGTGTTGCTAGAGCTTGGGATGTTGTTGTCGACGGAAATCCCATGTTTACGCTCACAAAGAAGCTGAAACTCCTCAAGCCTAATCTTAAGAGGTTCTAGAGCCAGAAAATTGAGGACCTTCACTCGGCTATCAGGGATATTCGGAAGAACCTTCACACCGCTCAGGCGGAGATCCAGCGCAACTTGCACGATCCTGCCCTTCACCTTGAAGAGAGAACACTAACCGCCTCTCTGAATGATCGCCTTCTCGATCTCCATACCATCCAGGCCCAACTCTCTAAAGCGAAATGGATCAGATATGGCGACCAGTGTTCGTCATTTTTCTTCCGGAGCATTCAAACCATAAGATGCCATAACCGAATCCACTCTATCCAAGCCCACGATGGCAGTACAACCTGTGACCCCGATCTAATAGCCACAACCTTCATTAACCACTTTCAAAAGACCTTAAACAAACCTACCTAGACCTATAACCGCTCCTTTCCGGATATAAACCTACCCAGCCTCAGCCTTGCTAACATTGCTTCACTCTCTATGCAGGTTATAGTGGATGATATCAAATCTTCACTCTTTAGCATTGGGGACAATAAAGCTCCGGGTCCTGACGGCTACAATGCACGTTTCTTCAAAGCATCTTGGGACATCAACGGTCAGGACTTCACCGAAGCAATTTTGGACTTCTTCACTCATGGGAGACTCCTCAAGCAAGTCAATCACTCTTCCATCTCGCTCATTGCCAAATCTGAGAACCCGATTACCCCCTCCGACTACAGGCCAATCTCTTGCTGCACCACTACCTATAAAACCATTGCCAAGATCCTATCCAATCGAATTAGCACAATCTTGCCCCACATTATTGGTCCTTATCAGAGTGTCTTTGTCAAAAACTGTTCCATCAAGCATAATGTTCTCACTTGCCAGGAACTGCTCCTTAAATACAGTCGTAAGAACATCTCCCCCAGAGCTGCCATGAAAGTTGATATTTCTAAAGCTTTTGACACCATCGATCATGGTTTTATCATCCACTGCTTGACTAAACTCGGCTTTCCTGATCACTTCATCCGGATGATTAAGGAGTGCATTACCACTGTCTCATACTCAGTTAATGTTAATGGCGCTCTCAGAGGGCACTTCTATGGTAATAGGGGACTCAGACAAGGATGCCCACTCTCCCCTCCCCTCTTCACTATTGCCACGGAGTACCTATCCCGTATGATCCACCACAATACCTCAAACCCCGACTTCAATCACCACCCAAAATGCCTATCCCCTCTCATCACTCACCTCTCCTTTGCAGATGATTTGCTGTTGCTCTACAGAGGCGATATTCCATCCATCAAAATCCTATCTGACACCTTGAACTCCTTTGGACATCTATCGGGGCTCAAAATCAATCCCTCCAAGTCCTCCATTTATATGGGTGGCATGTCTCTGATGGATCAGAATCAGGCTACCCTCCTTACTGGCATTAATAGAGGAACCTTACCCTTCCACTACCTTGGCGTCCCCCTTGGGAGTAGGAGACTTGCCCTTACGGATTTCCTCCCTCTTATTCACCGGATCACCAAAAGAATTCATTCATGGACCGCTAAGCTACTGTCTTACGCCGGGTGTGCCCAACTCATCACTTCCATCCTGCTGCCTATCAACCAGTACTAGAGCTCACTTTTCCTTCTGCCTGCTTCTGTACTCGACAAAATCCAGGCCTTACTCCGCTCTTTCCTATGGTCCGGCAAGGAAAATAGTAGAAGAGTCCTTGTTGCCTGGTCGACAGTGTGTACCTCCAAAGCCGCTGGCGGACTCGGCTTCCCTGACCTTAGCACTAGAAACAAGGTCCAACTCACTCGACTTATATACGACATCCATCGTAAAGATGATAACCTTTGGTGCTGTTGGATTGAGAGCCATGTGTTCAAGGGCCAAAGCTTCTGGGATTGCCAGCCCAAACCCCTTAATAGCTTCTTATGTAAGAGCCTACTCAAGCTCAGAGAGGAGCTGTCCAACCCCGCCGGTACTTGCATTACCACTACCTTCACTAACCGTAACGGTTCTTTCTCTCCCAAGAAGACCTACGCTCTGTTCAGGCCAAACCTTCCACCACTCTCCCACCCGCCTAGTAGTGCGATCTGGCTCAAAACTAACATCCTGAAATGCAGTCACATTGCTTGGCTTGCCAGCCATCGGCGCCTCCCTACACTTACAAAGATCAAAAGATGGAACCTTACGGACAACGATACCTGCAAGCTTTGCACCACTTCGGCTGAAGACGACGACCATCTTTGGAGTGCTTGTACTCTTCCCTTGTCCTCGACATAATCTCGAGATGGTCCAGAGTTCCATACCCAGCCCCTTACATCCTCAATCTATGGACTTGGCTCAGCTCCAGACCCACCTCCAAGCCCAACCTCCTCGATAGCATTTGCATCTCTTCGATCATCTCCTTCATTTACTTCATCTGGAAGGCTCGGAATACCATGGTTTTCAACAATACCTTCACCAGGGCGGTTGAATGCGCGAGCGACGTCATCCGAGCCATCAAGTTGCATTTCGCAATCCACTGGAAGGACCGTTCGAATGAGTCCAAAGCTACTGCTAGTCTGCTCGGCATTCACTTCGCCTAGCTTCCCCTTGTACCTCATAGTTATATGCTTCTCTTATGTCCTTGTTGACCCTTTCATGTAAATTCCCCCTTCTCTCAATACAATTAAATTTTCAAAAAAAAAAAAAGTTCTTACTCCCCCTTCTCAACCTCTTCCTTCCATCCTTGACACCTCTCAGACCTCTCGCAACACATCTCCCTTATGCCTCCACCTCTGAACTCTCTCATTCTCCTCCAAATAGCGTCCTAGACCCTCACCCAAATCCTCTCTACCTCTCCCAATCTAACCCTTCTTGTGCACGTATCAAGGATGCATGCACCAACTCGAAGGTCATCAATGAATCTTAATCTCTTTGCATGGAACGTTAGGGGGATAAATCACCCTAACAAGCAACGGGCTGTCCGTGACATGATCAACCGTCATTGCCTTGATGTTATTGCCATTCTCAAAACCAAACTTAAAGAAGAGAAAATGAGAAGCCTCTCCTCCCTCATTCCTAGCTGGAATCATACCTCAAACTACTCTCCTATTCATAGTTGTCGTATTTTGATATGGTGGAATCTTCTACTCTTGATCTCTCCCCAATATTCACAAATGATCAGCTTATTCACTGTAAAATCTCCAATCCTTCAACTACAAACCCATCCTCTGGCCTACCCCCTCTTTTGATTGTACCTTCATCTACGCTCATAACTTCATTGATTATCGTAAACCTCTTTGGGATAATATTGGCACCATCAAAATCCTAAACCACTCTACCCCTTGGGTTCTTCTCAGGGACTTGAACATGACCTTGAGCATTGACGAGAAGCTATTTGACGTTCCTGCAAACTCCTCTCAACCTTCTCCCGAGCTTGCAGACTGCTTCCCTCTCAACCTTTTGGTGGGTCACAGTTTCTTTGGTTGTGTTTACACTTGGAATAATAAATAGGTTGCTTCGAGGATATGGTGTAAACTCGACCGTATTGTGGTTAACTCCTCCTGGCCCAACTTCTTCCCTAATTCTCCAGCTCTCTTCGATAATCCTTTCATTTTTGATCATTCTCCTGGAATTCTTTCTCTTGGCCTCAAGCCTACCCCCCAAAACTCCAATTCTGGTTCAACAATCTTGGGTATCTAATGAGAATTTCATGACATCCGTTGCTCATTCCTGGTCTCGCCCCATGCAGGCCTCTAGGGATAACCACATGCAAAACCTCATTCATAAATTAAAGCGCCTCAAGCCTACTCTCAAAGAAAGTTCCAAGTTTAAAAATGGAACTACTCCATTCTTCCATTGAGAACCTTAAAGCTTCCTTAGCCACCACTCAAACTAAACTCCAATTCTCTCCTCAAAACCCTCTTCTCCTGGACTTGGAGCGAAGCACTTCTATTTCGCTCAACACCAACATGGATCTTCTTTGCACTACCCTCACCCAACACTCGAAAGCTTCTTGGGTCAAATACGGAGATAAATGTAACACTTTTTTCTTTAAAAGCATTACCTCCCGACGTTCTTTAAACGCGATCAAGTTAATCCTGAATCCCTTACATCTCAGAAGTGGTCCAACCAATAATCTTGACGAGATCTCGTCTATGTTGACTACCCACTTTTCTTCTATTCTAAATCCTAACTCCCTTCATAACCTACAAAATCTCTTCCCTGACTGCCCTCTCCCAATGCTCTCTCCTGGTGACATCTCCTCCCTCAACAGAATTGCCACCTCCGATGACATAAAAAAAACCCTCTTCGAAATGGGTGTCTCCAAGTCCCTTGGACCTAATGGTTATAATGCCTATTTCTTTAAGGCATCCTGGAACATCACTGGCGATTCTTTCTCTAAAGCCATTCTTGAATTTTTCGAAACAGGAAAGCTCATCAATCAAGTGAACCATACTTCCATATCGTTGATCCCTAAGACGGCAAACCCTTTGCTCCCTTCCGGTTATAGACCCATATCCTGCTGCAATACTACCTACAAGGTAATTGCAAAGATTCTGGCTTCCAAAATACAATCCTTCCCTCTATCATCCGTGACTATCAAGGTTCTTTCGTGAAAGGAAGGTCTATTAGACACAACATCCTTATTTGTCACGAGATTTTCAAGGAATATAACCGTCTCCATATTTATCCAAGATGTGCTCTCAAGGTCGACCTCTCGAAATCATTCGACATGGTCGATCACATGTTTATTATTAACTGTTTGGTTCAGATGGATTTCCCTACTGAGTTCCTTCGTCTCATTGATGAATGTATCTCATTCCCATCTTATTCCCTTAACTTGAATGGCTCTCTCAATGGCTTCTTCATTGGCTCCAGGGGACTTAGACAAGGTTGTCCTTTATCTCCTCCCCTATTCATCATTGCTCTAGAAGTGCTTTCATCGATGATTCATGTTAACACTGCAAATCCTGACTTCAATATTCATCCGAAGTGTGCTTCTCCTCGCATCACTCATTTGTGTTTTGCGGATGATCTCATGCTTTTCTATAGAGCCGACATCACTTCTATCAACATTCTGAAAGGCACACTTCACTCTTTTGGGCTCTACTCTAGATTACACCTCAATCCTTCAAAGTGTTCTATTTATATTGGTGGTCTATCAGTTAGAACAATGACCTCCTCTAGCACTCTTCGGGTTTTCCTCTAGGCACACTCCCGTTCACCTATCTTGGCATTCCTATTGGCAACAAAAGTCTCAGTATGGTGGAGTACCTTCCCCTCATCACCAAAATCACAAACAAGATCAACTCCTAGAGTGCTAGAAACCTCTCATGCGCAGGTAGAAAGCAGGTTATTTCCTCGATCCTTATGACCATCAACTCTTACTGGTGCGTTGTTCTTCTGATCCGCCCTTCCATTGTTCTCCGGATTCGTGGTCTTCTTCGTTCTTTCCTTTGGTCTAGAAAGACGTCTAGTCCTCGAGCTCTTGTTGACTGAAATGTTATTTGCTCCAGCACTGATGAGGGTGGTATGGGTTTCAAGGAGCTCCTCTCTTGGAATAAAGCCTCTATCTCCAAGCTAATCTTTGATCTGGATCGAAACCATCAGAGCTTATGGGCCGATTGGGTGATCTCAAACATTCTTAAAGACCGTTCCATTTGGTCTTATCCCGCTAACTACAAGCACAGTCACTTCTGGTGTATAATAATTAAGGTCAAAAACGAGATCCTTGCCTCCGGAAATTCTACCCTCTTCTCCAGCCTCACCAAAATCTAATGACTCTTTCTCTACTATTGCGGCTTATAATATCTTGAGGCTGATTCCCCGCTCTAACCCACCTTACCATCTTGGAATCATATGGAAAAGTCTCAACATTCTTAAATACAGCTTTATTGCTTGGATTGCAAGTCATAACCGGTTCCCTACGCTCCCAAAGCTTCTCACTTGAAAAGTGGTCTAGGACAACACTTGCAAGCTCTGTGGCTCTCCCCCTGAAGACGAAAATCACCTCTTTCACCTCTGCAGTTTCTCTATTGTTGTTCTCGATCTCATCTCCAGGTGGTCAAGACAACCTGCCACTTACCCTTATAGCTACAACATTTGGACATGGCTTAGATCTCTCAATCCTCACAAGAATGAGCTTGATAGCCATGTTCGTATCTCTTTGATCACCTCCTATAATTACTTTGTCTTGGAAGGCAAAAAATGACCTCATATACAGCAAGCAGTCCACTCACCTCGCCATTTGCGCCCATAATGTTATTCGAGCCACCAAGAACTACGCCTCTAGTCATTGGAAGGATAGATCTCAAAACTCCCTCATGTGGGCTAAGATATTTGGCATTCAACTCTTATAATTCTCATGTACTCTCTCCTTGATTCTTTTTGCTTCTTTTTTTTTTGAAAATTTGTATATTACTGAGCAAGGGATTTACATCGAACAACTATGTCCAGAATAAACAACAGATAGGAGAGAAGGAAACCAAACTGTGGAGAGATAGATTAGGCAGAGGGGTGGAGGTGAATTGTAAGAATATTGGCCCAAGCTAGGGAGTGTTGAGATCGGTCTTTCCAATGGCTGGAGGTGTAGTTCTTTGTAGCTTGAATGATGTTGTGCGTACAGATGGTGACATGAGTGTTCTTTTGGCCAAAAATAAGATCATTCCGGGCTTTCCATATGTAGTAGATATAGCTCGTAATGGTGGAGATGCGCACATGTGAGATCAAATCTCTTTTCCTCGGTTTTTGTTTGTTGATCCAGTGCCAAATACTTTGCTGGTAAGGGTAGGGGTAGGGAATTCTGATCCACTTTGAGATGAGATCAAGGACTGTGGTGGAATAGCTGCAGTTTTGGAGAAGGTGGTCCTCATTTTCAGAGTGAAGGTTACATAGGCAACAGGTGTCGTTCTGAACAATGTTCCAGGAGAGAAGCTTTGAGAGCGTGGGAAGGCGCTTGTGGCTGGCAAGCCACGAAATGAAGCTACATTTCGGCACATTCAGACCATCCCAAACCAACTCCCAACCTTGTGAAGTCTGGGGCACCGGAGGTTTCCAGAAAAAGTTATAGGCTCTTGAGGTAGAAAATTTACCGTTTGGCGTCGAGGAGTGGTTGATGAACGATACTCCATTAGCATTCTCCAGGATCTCGTCCCGAATTCTGATAAGCTGACCCTAGAGGAAATTGTGGTTGTAGTTGAAAGTATAGGTCCAAATGGTTTGACCTTTAAGAATGTTAGCGCTAACCCAATCTTTCCAGACGTTCCTGCTATGGCAGATGGGATCGAGGTCGAAAATGAGCCTAGAAAGACAAGCTTTATTCCAGGAAAGAAGTTCCTTGAAGCCAAATCCCCCCTCCTTCCTAGACAGACAAAGCGTGCGCCAAGCAACAAGGGCACGGGGACTGGAGACGGTTCCAGACCACAGGAAAGACCGAAGCAGACCCTTGATTCGAAGCATGATAGTGTTTGGAATTGGCAGAACAACACACCAGTAGTAATGGAGGGACATGAGGATGGAGGATATCACTTGCTTCCTACCAGCATAGGAAAGGTTCCTGGCGCTCCAAGAATTGATCTTTTTAGTGATCTTGTTAATGAGATTGAGATACTGAGTAACGCCCAATCTCTTGCTACCAATAGGGATCCCAAGGTAGATAAATGGAAGGCTTGCACGAGGGATCCCAGTGGAAGTAGACAGAAGGTCACTATCCTGCATGGAGAGCCCTCCAGTGAGCAAGGAGGACTTGGTTTTGTTGATAAGAAGCCTTGAGTATCAGCCAAAAGCGTCCAGAGTGTTCTTCAGGATATTAATGGAAGTGGAGTCTCCTCTATAGAAAAGCAAGATATCATCTGCAAAACAGAGGTGAGTAATTCATGGGGAGCCACATTTAGTATGAATATTGAAGTTTGGGGTTGTGTTGTTTTCTTTGATCATGGAGGAAAGCACCTCCAAAGCAATGACAAATAGATGGGGGGGGGGAAGAGGGCATCCTTGTCTCAACCCTTTGGATCCGTTAAAGAACCCCTTAAGAGCTCCATTTATATTAATGGAGAAGGTAGGGGAGGAGATACAATCATCGATTAGCTGGATAAATTTGTCAGGGTATCCCATACGAGCAAGGCTACGGAGGATGAATCTGTGATCGATCATATCAAAGGCTTTGGTGAGATCAACCTTTAATGCACATCTCGGGGATAAATGACTGCGATTATACTTCTGAAGAGTTCCTGGCAGATTAAGATGTTATGCTTGATTGATCGGCCCCTAACAAAAGCACCTTGGTAATTCCCGATGATAGCAGGGAGAGTATCGTTTAACTTTGAGGCCAGGATCTTTGCGATCACCTTATAAATCGTATTGCAGCATGAGATTGGCCGAAAATCAGTGGGTCTTTGTGGGTTATCAATCTTTGCAACCAAGGTGATCGCAGTGTGGTTTGCTTTGTGGGCGAGCCTTCCAGTATTGAAGAAGTCGATGGCAGCCTTTGAGAAGGCCTCACCCGCTATGGCCCAAGAAGCTTTGAAGAAGTATGCGTTGTACCCGTCCGGACCCGGAGCTTTGCAGTCTTTAATGGAGAAAAGTGCCTGTTTAATATCGTCCAGTGTAACCGCAAGATCAAGCTTTGCCGCATCATCAAGCGAGATTTGGGGAAGAATGCAATCCGGGAATAGATCGTGAGGATTGAGCGGTTCCGAGGGGTTGAGGATGCCAGAAAAGTGATTGACAAGTATATCCGAGATCCTATCCGGGTTTAGGGTAGGGCTTCCATCCGGGTTATCGGGGTCCACAATACTCTTAATAGCGTTAAACCCACATCTCACTGTGATGCTCTTGAAAAAATACGAGATGCATTGGTCTCCGAATCTCGCCGATGAAGCTTTAGAGAGTTGTTGAAGGGTAGCCCTAAGGTAATTTGTTTTGGAGTTGAGGTCGAAGATGGTAGATTTTTCGAGATCAATGAGTGTAGGATCGAAAGGTGAGGATTGATATTGGAGCTTTGTTTGGGTATCGTTTAGGACTGATTTAAGCTTCTCAATGGACGAGATCGGGTCTTCCATCCGAATACTGGGGAATTTCTTTAGAGAAGGTTTAAGGTGCTTCAGTTTGGCGTAGAGGTTAGACATGGGGTTTCTATTAGAAGCAGAATCCAGATTGGACCAGGAGCAGGAAACCGTGGAGAGGAAGTTCTCATGATCAGCCCAAGAGTTGTTAAACCTGAATTGGCGATGAGGGGTAGGGGGCTTAGCATCCAGTGAGAGAATGCCCGGGGAGTGATCTGAGGTATATGGGTTGTCAAAATGAGCCATTGAGTTAGGGAATGTGAGCTTCCAGTGAGGGTTTATGACAATACGGTCTTCTTTTTGCTTCTTGCTATGGTCTAGTAGGCCCACCTTGTAAATCCTTTTCGTAAATTACATTAAACTTTCAAAAAAAAAAAAACTAGCTTGGACTTGCTTATGCATCCAATTCCTCCTTTTCACTAATTGCATATAGGATCTTGATTGGGGATCTTGTGCTTATACATGCTGATTAATCACATGATATTGTGTGTTTCTTGGCTCTTCTCTATCTCTTGAAAAAGCAAGAAAAAGAAAACAATTTATAAATCGTCTATAGAAAGTTAATATCGAATTATGTCTTATATAGAGAGTGAAATAATCTGGATTGAAGGTCTATTGAAGGATCTACAAGTTCATGTTCCTCTTCTCAAACCAATGCATTGTGACAATAAAGCTATTCAACATCTTTCTGCAAATCTAATATTCGAAGAAAGAACTAAACACTTGCGTATGGACTGTCATTATGTTCGTGATTAAGTCCAAAAGGGATTCATTTATACAGTCTATGTTTGTTCTTCTCTTCAATTGACAACCATTTTCACCAGAGCCCTTGGTGAACAACAACACCCTTACTTACTAGCAAGCTTGGTCTTGTCACTCCAAGTTCAGGTCGAGGGAGGGATATAGAGAGTGTATACATGAAATAATAGAAATAATAGAAATAAAGGGCAGTTCATGTAAATAAGAGAAAGCTATAATTACGGTAGTGTTTTTTTTTGGTACAGTATAATTACCGTAAGTGAGGTTGCTAGAGGTTGCTAGAAGTTTCTACATCACTTGTTAACAAACACTACCGGAGTAAATCATTCGAGTTGTGTTGCCTAAATTCCAAATGTGCTACAACCATCTTTCTCTCATTATATTCAATAAAAGCATAATCAGTTCAAAGATAACTATAGAGCTCCCATTATATTAGTTCAAGTCAAATGCTCAATAGAAGATATAAATACGCCAAATGATCAAAAGTTCAATAATAAGTTACTAAAAAGATTCCTCATCTATAATAACTCAACGGTGCATACCTAAAAGAAAATGTATCTTGGTTGATCGTTTAAGAGAGTATCTTGGAAAAAGTGTTTGGAACCATCGAGTTGAGGAAACTGCATGAGGGTCATCTGACGAACCCATAATGGAACTCCCATATACGTAATTAAAATTTTAAATATCTCTATTTTCAGCAAATTCATCACGAATTAGTTATATAGGCATCTAGAATAACCAAGCTACTATATACGTAATTAAAGATTTAAATATCTCTATTTTCAGCAAATTCATCATGAATTAGTTACATAGACATCTAGAATAACCAAGCTAGTAAAGTGATTCCTCATGAATAACTCAAAGGTGCAGCAGACCTACAAGAAAATGTGTGTCTTGATCGATTAAGAGAGTGGCTTGGCACAAGTGTTTCGAACCATCAAGTTGAGTAAACTGCATGGGGTCATCTGACGAACCTATAATAGAATTGCATGCCTCTAAATTTCACCAAATTGAACCTTTCAAACTGCATAATTAGAAATTTCAATATCTCTATTTTCAACAAATTCATCACGTAATATTAGGCATTTAGGATAACCAAGCTAGTAAAATGACATTTGTCTATTTTTAAAAAATCAAATTGCTACAACAAAAGTTGCCCTTTATGATCAAATAACTATTGGAATGCAAGTTGAACAATTAAACATACCTCCGCGAATACCTTGGAATGCAGTTTGAACAATTAAATTGATCACAAAATATTTACATAGGCATATAGATAAACTAGGATAAACAAGTCAGTAAATAACATTTTTGAACAATCGAATTGTTGCACCAAAAACATAGTTTTCAGTTATTTTCGTCTAATTAACAAGTCACATGAGTCTTCTGCCTCCACAAATACCTCCACCTTTTTCATGATATCTTCACTCTTATTTCCAAAATAAGTACAAGAAACTGATTTATGTAGTCACACCTATTGATGCGAGGTTCAAAGTCCATTGATGTTGTCGTTGCACAAAAACATTATTTTCCGTTCTTTTCGCCCATTATCGTCAAAAAACACATGAATTGTGTACCTCCACAACTTCATCCATCTTTTTCCATAATGTATGTTGGAATTCATTTTCCAATGGAATCCAAAAATATGCAATCACAATCAAGATATAAACTCCAAGATGCTCTCAGTATTCCACAAGCCATCTTCATCACATTTGCATCTCGCTCGGTTCATGAAACCGAACATATCAACAGCAACTTAGCTAAATTCCTCTATCCCAATTGAGCTAACCATATGGTGCTTATCAAACGCCTGCGTAACAATATGCAGACAAAAAAGTAACATTAAAAAACCCAAATTGCAATTTTAAAAACCCAGTACCCAATAGTTATAATACTTATAAATATAATTTACGAAAAGTTCATAGATTCAGTCGGAGATGAGGATTGAACGAATTGGACGATGAAACGAGTTTGAAACAACTGAATTGTTAACAAATGTTGCAGCCATTAATCTATATTTTATTCATGCATACTTTCATATGTTATCGCAGAGACTTCATGTATGCTATTGTTCAAAAATGTTGTAGCCATAAATATATTTATACTCGTTCTTTCTTGATCCATACTCAGAATATGTCCTATGCTGATGTAGGCGATGAGGTATAAACAAGGCATTAAGTGATGTATTACCTCATTGTTTTGAACAATCCAGTTGCTACAGTGAACCTCGACTACGAGGATCGATCGATCCTTGATTTTATTCATTATTAAACCAGATCCATGATACCAGATCTGCAAAAACCTAAAAAGTATAGAAAAAACAGTGTATTAGCTTCAAAAACAACTACAAAGATAAAGATATTTATAGATTTAGACTTTATATTCAATAGTTACCTTATTGTGGTGGTGCTCAGATAATAACAGTGAACATACAGCTGAATTTGGCCGGCGTTGAGCTCCGACGATCTCATCTTCGTCGATTCAGTAGAAAGAAACTCCGATCCTGCTCCTTGGTCTTCTTCTTAGTTGGGTCGAAACAGGAAGAGAGGAGTCTTCTTGTTAGTTGAGTCGAAATAGGAAGAGAAGATCAGAGAAAATTGGGGATTAAGAGAAAGAGATGACTGCTGCGAGGAAGAAATTAGAGAAGAATGGATTTGTAGGGTATGAGGTACGTAGAGTATAAATATATATATATAGGTAGGTTAAAGGCTAGAATGGTAAATACAGAAATTAGGAGTCATTATTTTTTTAATTCATTAAAAACTACTTGAATAATATCTATAAATGATATAAAGATAAGATCGAGTTTAATACCAATTTCAATAATATCTATAAATGATATAAAGATAAGATGGAGTTTAATACCAATTTGCGACACATATTATTTTTGGTTAAGAAAAGAGCAAGTCACAAGGGTTAAACATCGAGCTCATAAATATCGATTATTCTCTTTCTTCTCTAATTACCGGTATTTCGGATTAAGATTTATTGGATTGTACTAGTTTGGATTAATAATATCTATAAATTACTTAACAACTCATAGAATTTTGAAACAACTAGTTTAAACAACTCACATTAAATAGTTCGTTTAAAAGTAGTTAATTCTTTTTGATTTTTTAAATAATTCACATAAATAATTTAATTATAAACACAGTAAATGGTATTGGACTTCAAATGTACATAAGTATATGAACATGAATATATAGTACCGCGTACATGATTTCGAAAATCTATATACTCATCCACATCAAATATGATAGAATGAAGCTCTTTTAACATTTATTTTTTCTGAAAAGCTAGAAATGATCTCATCTACGACTACAGGTTCACCCATCCTACCTCATGTGTTCATAATGTTATCACAACTATTAAAACTCAAGCAAATGGAAGGATAGATGTCCAAACTCAATTATGTGGACAAAGGCCCTTGGCATTCATCTTTTGTAACCATCCTCTCTCGCTTTCTCATGTTTCTCTCCTAAGTCTAGTATGATCTCCTTGTAAATTCTTCTCTCATATATATTAACCTTTTAAAAAAAAGCTCTTTTAACATGCTCTCTTGATGTTAGGGATGACAATGGATCAGGTGGTGGGTGGATGACCCAATCCGCCACCCGACCCGCGAGGAAATCTCATCCACCCCACCCGACCCACCACCCGCATTCGATCCACCCGCATCCAACGGATGAAGCGGGTGGATCGGGTGATATTCGGGTGTTCTACGCATTTCCTTTAAATTGATACTAAACTCGGATTCGAATGCGTAAAATTAATAATAATAAAAATAAATTTAATCTGAAAAAGTCTTATCCATAAAAAACATAATAAATATAAATTCAACACAAATATTACAAGTGGAAATATTACAAGTGTTATAAGTTCAAGTTCTTGAAAAATAGAGAAATTTAGCAATACATAACATACAATAAGATCATACTAGGAACTGAACAAATGTACAAATTTGTTAAACAATCACGTAAATCACCAATTATAAATCAAAAGGGAGCTAAAGATCACTAAACAAGTAAGCATTCAATAAATTTATAACGGGTGTAAGCGGGTGAAACGGGTCGGATGGGTGGATGGATGATGGATCGGGTGATGGGTGGATGAAAGGTCCATCCGAATCCGACCCGATCCATCACCCGCTTCATCCGTCATCCGCTTTCACCCGCTTCTTGTCGGATTTTCACCCTTTTAATATGGATCAGGTTATCGGGTGTCCGTCGGGTTCGGATGAAATTGCCATCCCTACTTGATATGTCAACTTACATTTGTTAATGTTTCCAAAATAGGAGAATTACATCCCGAAAGTGCCATTATTGAAGACCCTCTAAAACGCTCTCTTCTCTCTCCCCACTCACCGGAGTTGGCTTGGCCCCTCCACCCCAGTGTGGCTTCCGGCCATGCCCCCCCGTCCCTTACCGCCCCCATGGCTGGTTCAAGACGCTCAGAAGACTCTCCATTAAGCTATCCGAATTGCACCAAAAAACCAGTACCCCGTCCAAACTACGTCCACTACAACCCATCCCCTCCTCGCCTAAAAGTCCTTTCGATCAAATACTGGAAGATATTATCCGCTCCAATAACTAGAGAATACTAGCCAAACCACGCCCTCCTACAGCACCACCACCGGCCTTGACTTCTAACTCACTTTTTCCCCCGCTACCATCACCATCCTCTCCAACACCAACTACCCCCATACTTCCCCCCTCTACCCCGTCGCTTGGTTCACTACCATCCCAGCTGGGAGCGATGACGAACATCCCCCTAACCCACCGGAGGTGACTCAATTTGACGCTGGCCACCCCAAGCCAGCAAACACCTCAACTATCTCCCTCAATACTGACCCTAACCACCAACATTCTCTGACAAACCTACGGATTCCCACAACAGCCACACGCTCCTGCAAGCATGCCAACAACCACCACCTCAATATCCTACAAGGACATTATCTCGAGCAATGTGCGTTGGAACCATGTACCTTTGTCATTTACTCCTGGGTTCAAATCTGGACATATTAACTTCATTGAGGATGACATTGCCCAGACAACCTAGAAGTGGCACATTTCCCTTGTTGGCTTTCCCATTGGGAGTCCTATCAGCTTCCAACGAATGTCCGGATTTATCAAGGAGCATTGGAATACTATTGCCCAACCCAAAGTACTACGTAATGATATGGGAGTGTTCGTCTTTCAATTTGCAAATGAAGATGATCTCAACTCCATCTTGCTTGGTAGCCCTTGGATGGCTAATGGCTCATCTACCATGATTCTCAAGAGATGGACTAAAGACCTCCCACTTGACTACTCATGCCTAAGCTCTGTTCCAGTTTGGGTAACCCTGCATGATCTTGATTATCGTCTGTGGTCTGGTCACATGCTCGCGAAGATTGGATCGGCTATTGGTACGCCCATCCTCACCGACATCTGCTCAGCCTACCAAGAGAGACTTGAATATGCTCGCATTCTAGTTGATATTCAAGCTTCCCGTCCTCTCCTTCGCGAGGTGGTTCTCACCGGCCCCGATGGCGTGTCTTTCATCCAAAAGATCACGTACGAGTGGATCCCTACCCACTGCTCTACTTGTCTTACCTTTGGACACAGCTGTTCAGCTCCTAAACCAAGATCAGAACCTTTGGGTCGTAAATTGCCCCGCCCACTTCGGCCCTCTATTAGGGTTAACCCTAACCCTAATCGAGCCCCCCATCTACCCACCCCAAATGATTCTCATAAAATATATATCCTCAAAACCCCAAGATCCTTCGGCCCATCCTATCCAAAGCTTAACTGCTTCCTTATCCCCTTCTGATCCAAATCTTTATGAATCCCAAGTGGTCCCAAAGACCTCCTCCTCAAACCCTAATATCATTCCTGATATTACCAAACCAAACGACCTCTCCAACGACCTCCCCAACCCCATGATAGCAACCACTTTACTTGGCCAACTCAAACAATCCTGGTATGCAGTTGGTTTCAATTTTGTTCAACGGTTCTAATTTCATATCTTGGAGAAGAAGCATTCATATGGTACTTGGAGCTAAGCAAAAGCTCGGCTTTGTTGATGGAACTTGCAAGAAACCGATAGTAGGAGAGGAAGATTAGCTTACACGATGGGTTCGAGCAGATTTCATGATCCGATGTTGGGTCTTACATTCAATGAAGACAGAAATTGCAAAGCTATTCACTTATGCAAAATCTTCCAAGGGACTTTGGGATAATTTAGTCAAGCAATTTGAGGTATCGAATGCTCCCTTGATCTATCGGATACATAAAGATCTTGCATCTTTAAAACATGATAATCATTCAGTTGTAGCATATCATGGGAAATTAAAGAATTTATGGGATGAATTGATGATTGTTGATTCAATTCCATCATGTCTCTATAAAGGCATTGCTAATTGTACTTGTGAAATCCTTAAGAAAATTTTAGAGAGGTAGGCTAAAATGCGTATAATGCAGTTTATCATGGGGTTAAACGATCAATTTGAACATGTTCATAGAAACATTTTATCTCTAGACATTTTGCCTACCATGAATCGTGTATTCCACATGGTAGTGCAGGTAGAAAAACAAAAGGAAATTACATGCCATAATATACCTATACATGATGCTCTAAGCAGTGTCCAGATCTGTACCTTATCGACAAACTAGAGGGAATAGGAGTGATTATAAGAAAGAGAAGTTTGATAGATTGTGTTCATACTGTAAAGAGAAAGGTCATTTGATAGATACTTGCTTCAAACTTACTAGCGTGCCTGACTAGTATAAAGAGGTCAAGGGCAAAGATGAGAAACCTTATGTTTCCACTCAACATGTTAGATCGGCTAACATCATGGAGTCTGCTGTCAAAGATAATCCACTAGAGTCTACAAATTCTACTTCATCTTCTTCTATGGATCCAACAATGCGAATGCTATATATTAGGAAGTCTTAAAAATGATGTTGGATAAACAATCTACTACATCTACTAATTTTGCAAGTATTGTTGAAAATCTTGTGCATAATGTTGTCAATGTTTGCACCTGGATAGTGGATTCCGGAGCTTCTGCAAGGAGTATTTCTCTCAATTACAAGTGCTTTCAACACCTATTCTCATTGGCTTACCTGATGGCTCGATGAAAGAAGTTTATCAACGAGGAACTATTATATTGTCTCCTACAATTACACTGCATAATGTGCTTTATTTGCCTCATTTCAAGCATAATCTACTCTCCATATCTCGTGTGATTCATGATTTAAGCATGGAATAATCTTCATTGATACTACCTGTTTATTTTAGGGCCTTACTAGTAACTCTATTATGGGAACTGGCTATAGAGATGGTGGTCTTTACAAGCTTGAATTTCCAAATCTTCCACTCTTGGCATGTGCAACTTCTACTCATGATAATAAGACTATTGATGTGCACTTATTGCATGCTCGTATTGGACATTTTATCATTGTCTAAATTGCATCATGTTAATGATTCTCCTACCTCACAACTTTCTAAACTAGATTGCCATACATGTATTCTAGCAAAACAACATCGATTACCTTTCTCTACTAATGCTTCTCATGCTACCACTATTTTTGCTTTGATTCATTTTGACATATGGAGCCCCTATCATATGGCTGCTCTATGTGGAGCCAATTATTTTTTGACTATCATGAATGATTGCACTCGTTGCATGTGGACTTTTCTTAAGGCGAACAAGCAACAAATATTCAAGCTCATCACCAGTTTTTGTGCTTATGTGGTTACTCAATTCAAAACAAAAGTATAGGTTATTCGATCTGATAATGGCGCAGAGTTCATGCAACACCAACTCCAGGATTTCTTTCTTACCTCAAGGATCCTCAACCAGCGTTCAAATCCATATGTACTTCAGCAGAATGCTCGTGTTGAACGTAAGCATCATCACCTTCTTGAGACAGCTCATGCTATTCGCATGCATGCAGGTCTCCCTATTGCACTATAGGGCGATTGTATTCATATTGCTACTTATATCATTAATTTGATGCCTACTCATGTGCTTGATTGCAATATACTTTTTGAGCTATTGAACTACACCAAAGTTGTTTATGGTCACTTAAGGGTCATTGGTTGTCTATGTTTCAATCTCAAGTCTAACAAGGATAAGCTTGATCCGGTATCTTCCCCTTGTGTTCTAGTTGGTTAACCCCATGGCCAAAAAGCTTTCAAACTCTTTAACCTTGAACACAAAAGCATATCACTAGCCGTCATGTGATTTTCAAGAATATATATCCCCTTTCAAATCTCCTCTGCCCTCCCATATACCTTTTGTTCCCTCCTTACCATTTGTCTCTCCTGCTCCAGACAATGATGTTTCTCCACCCAGTTATCCTTCTCCACCTCCTCATCCCTCGCTTACACCTTCTACATCTTCCTATACTTCTCCTTCTTCCTCTTCCACTAATGATTTCTCTCAACCCATTTCTGTCCCTTTTGCTTCCTCTTCCCCTTTATTTATTTCTCCTTCTTCACCCTTCATAATTCCTCCTTCTCATACGAGACCTACTCGCACTACTCATCGCCCTTCCTACTTACAAGATTATGCTTGTAATTCATCTACCTCTCTTCAACACTTTAACCTTTCATGTCATACATCTGAATTTGTTCATGCCCTCTACATTGTCATCTCTTCGCTTGAACCATCTCATTATAATCAAACCAAGGACTCCCTGCTTGGGTTGATGCCATGACTAAAGAGTTGTAACACCCCAAATTCGCGGGACTTGGGGCGGTGCTACTGGGCTAAGATCTCACAGTGAATCCTGACCTTAGCCTGACAACAAGTTCACTAGATCTTACAACAAGGCACACATAGATTAAAACCAAAACATCTAACTTTATAAATATATACAAACAAGGTTTACAAAAGTACCGCTGAGTACAAACAGCAAAACCATATCCATACACACACAAAACATCCCATAAACCCTCGCACAATCCTAGTGTACGGAAACCCTCAGCGGATCACCCCATCTTGATCACGATGTAGTCATCCTATCCTGCAAACCATCTACAATACGGTATGAAACCGTTAGCTAAACATTCATATATAAGATAATGCATAAGCACAAACACAAGTCATGGAATTATAAACACATAATCATGCTATCACACATTTACCCGTTTACTAATACTGGCCTGACCACAAAGAACCTCCCAAACTCCTTATAAGATGAAAGGGAAAGGTTATCTCTACGACTGCAAGGGGGCTATCCAATATAACATAGGTCGTCGGTAATAATCAACAGTGCATGCTATCAAGCATATAACAAACACCACTCATGCATACATCCGATATAGGAATGCAGCTAAGTAAGTCCAACGTACGGACTTACCTCAACCTCGGAATAACCTCAACCACGGTCAAACCTCCTATCAATTAAAGGGATCACACCTACACCCAAGGGATCCATAAGGATCATAAACATCGTATAAACCTCGAATAACATGCTAAACCTTAAAGCCCTATCACGGCATATATCGAACTCATGATATCATCATCAAACTAAAAGCCCATAATTACCAGAATATGTAACGAGCATAATGAATTTTCCAATTATCCATTTTAACAAACTTAAGTTCAATATATATACTAACCCGCAATACGGAAAACGAATAAATTCATAATTTATTCGTTACTAACCCGATATACGATCCGGAAGAAGATACAGACTCCTGGCAATGCAGGGAATAAGAGCACGGTATCAAACACAACGTTCGGCGGCTCGCGGTGGTCCGTCGGCGTTCCGATAACGATAAACAGAGGCTTAACCAAAAAGTTAGCAAACGGGAAATAACTTGGTACCATGTTGAAGAGAACAAGATAAGGGTCTCGATGGTACAAATGGATTTGAAAAAGGATGAATGATAATTGATCTATGGCTAAGTAAAGATGGACGAAAGTTCCGTTCTTGTTCTCGAACTCTTTTCTTTGTAAGTTGTAATTAAAATGAAAAGTAAAAGTGAGGAGATGAGAAAATTACTGATGTCGCCATTCTCATTTGTAAGTATAAAACATCCTTTTCCTGGGCAGTGGCCGCCTCTTCATTTCATTAATATATATATATATATATATATATATATATATATATATATATATATATATATATATATATATATATATATATATATATATATATATATATA
>BSUD01000002.1:156287466-156304562 GCA_033239045.1 Fagopyrum esculentum | reverse complement strand
TATATATATATATATATATATATATATATATATATATATATATATATAGATAGATCCAAACTATTTAATTGAAACGCGGTTATATTTTTCGATTTTCAATTTTTTTGAAATTGGAATATAAAATCCGGTATTTTTTTTTTTTTGAAAAATTTACTTGTATTAGAAAGGGTTAAAGGATGTACAGGAACTTCCAGGAAAAAAAAACAAACAAAGACAAGGAATGCAGAATACAGTGAAAGGGGTGCAACAGTGGGGAAGTTAGGGAAGGTGAATTCCCAACATAATAGCCCATGAGATACAGTCAGGAGAGCGGGCTTTCCAGTGCATTGAGGTGAAGATCTTGATGGCGGAGATGACTTCATTTGCGCAGTTGACGGCCGGGGTAAAGGTATGCTGGAACATCATTATGTTACGGGCTTTCCACGTGAAATAGATGAAGGCAGAGATAGATGTTATGCTGAGGCATTTCTTGAGGTTGTTTTTGTTTCTCCTTTGAGCACCAAGCCAGGACCAAATGTTGCGAAGGTAAGGAGGTGGGTAAGGGATTCTAGTCCATCTGGATATGATATCTAAAACGAGGGAGGTGTAGCTGCATCGAGTCCAAAGGTGGTCCTCGTCTTCCGGGTGGGTTCGGCATTGGATGCAGGTGGGGTTAATGGCGGGGTTCCAACGCTGGAGCTTGGTAAGAGTGGAGAGCTTTTTGTGGCAGGCGATCCAAGTTATGAAGCTACATTTTGGGATATCCAAGTTATGAAGCTACATTTGGGATATTCAAGTCTGGAATATTCACTAGTACAAATACCCCCCTAGACCACGGTTATTTTGTACATGGGAACCCGGTTATGGAAGCGTGGTTAATGGGAGCGAGGTTTGGGCGTTCGTACCACGGAAAATGTCACAGGGTTAATTTTTTCGGACCCCGGTTTTTTAATAACCGCGGTAATTTTCGGACCCCGGTTATTATAAAAAAAACGGGGTCCGAAAATTACACCGGTTATTTTATAACAACCGGGGTCCGAAAATTACCCCGGTTATTTTATAACAACCGGGGTAAGTTTCGGACCCCGGTTATTATAAAAAAACCGGGGTCCCAAAATTACCGCGGTTATTTAAAATAACCGGGGTCCCACTTCTGAATTTTTTTTAAAAAAAATACCACGGTTTTGAACCGTGGTTGCAAGGTTTGAATACAAAAAAAAAACACCACGGTTTTGCTCAAAGCATGCAATGATCTAATGTTCAAATGTCATTTTGCTCTGTGTTAGCACCATTACAACAACATGTCGATAACTATAACAATACTAGTCATTCAGAGGCATTATGCTGCTTCCAGTAGAATCAGAGTCACTAGGAGTTAAAAATTCAAACTCTTCCGAAGCCCATAAGACCCCTTCATTGGGTCTAGAGAGATGAATGGCAGCGATTGAATTTGTAGATAGGAGCTCTATAAGAAAGTCTCTATCTGAAACTGCATAAATCTTGTACAGATAAGAATAGTGAAAGGAATAGTGAAGAAAGACATAATAGTAAATATTATGCCTAAAAGGCAAGAGTATGATCTCACTCACAAGTACATATACCCTAGACCACGGTTATCATGTAATTAGCCTTGTCGTTATCTCCCTCATGATAAACAAACTGACATTATTTACTTTTGTCTTCCAAGTAAACGAAATGAATCAGCAACAAAAACAACGTAACCTCATGTCCTCCCTAAGTAGCATGTTTCTAAACTAATTTTCGGATGCCTAATGTTTTATATTGTGAGTTCGGAAAACAATTGTCACCGAAATCTAAGAGAGCAAGACAAGTACCTAGCTTCGTCTCCTCCTCAATAAAATGAGTAAGCATGCTTCTAAAGCCTCGAAGTCTGCCCCAAATGTTCAAGTGTATACACTACAACCACAACCTTGAAATTTATAAGGTTTCTTGATTGCAGGACCTCTGCACTCTCCCCTTAGCACCATGTCGTTTTCAAGAGGTTGGGTCTCTTCCAACCAAACAACTTCCTCAGGATTTAGCTCCTTTTGTTGTTGAATTCCTGTGTCAGGGGTGTATTTTGAATTAAATTAACTTATATTAAAAAAATATAGAAAAAAAAACAAAAAGAATTATGTTTGAGTAGAAAGATACCAATAGCTCTCTTCTATGAGCCTTGCGGAAGTAAGCACAATGTCGTCCATCTTTTGAGGAATATGGGGGTGTAAGAATGTCGAATAGTGTCAATGTTTCCACCTGTTGTTGGATATAGGATAGTAGTACCACAGGGGGCCGTCATTTCACAATCCCTAACCAATTTTTCTACCAACTGTAGAAAAATTAACAATGAATAAAACAATTAAAATATCAAAACCACAAATCTACTGCATGAGACTATAAACAGAATTCACACAGAAAGTTGAAGAAAACTAAAGTAAATAATGTCAGTTTATTTCATGAGACATCATCTAAGGAACAAGCTATTTCAAAAAACTGTTTGATTTCTCATAGGAAAGCCAATAAGCTTCTTAACAACAACGTCCATACAAGAATTCGTATAAATAATATTCATAAAACAACAATCCTGGTTCCTCTTTCAGGTAAACGAAACAAAAACAATGTAAACTCAGGTCCTCCCTAAGTAGAAACGAGATGGAACAAGAGACTTACTTGTTAAAAATATAAGGCTTTAAAGAAAGCCTATATGACGCCTGAATCCAAATGAATCAACAACAAGCATATCGAAGCTCCTATCTAAATGAATCAGGAACTCCAAATGAATCAGCAATAAACAACAATGCTTGAATCCCTAGTTGAATCAGAAAATCCGATAAATCAACAACTCCGGCCAAATGAATCAGCAATAAATAACAACTTCAAAGAAAGCCTATATAACTGCGTAAACTTTTTCAGAAACTGAACAAATCATGTGTAGGAAACTAGTGGCTTATTCCAATAATTTAGATTGTTCAAAAATTAATCATAATCACATCGAAATCAATTAAGTGTCCATACTTGTATTATCAATTTTACTAATAAATTGATAAAAGGAGCCTAAAGTGTCCATACTTGTATTATCAATTTTACTAATAAATTGAAACTAGGCAAAGAAAATTGGGACCAAGGATTTTTGTGCTCAGGTGTACACAGGGATTTTTACCATTTATCTGTAATTGTGCTGGAACTGTAATATTAAAATTGTGTAGTCTACATTTGTCTAAACCTGAGAGGATCACAAAATTTTACCATTTATCTGTAATTTGTGCGGGAACTTTTGTTAACAAGGTTACATTGAGGCCTATGATTTATTTAAATAGTTTATTGCATGTTGAGGAAGAGATTGGTATACAACCGAATGTTGGGGACATGATTCAGCTTACCAGACAGGCCTTCAACTGGGTGCAGAGTTTTCCCCTCTCTTGTAAGTTGGATCAACCTGAACATGACAACATTGCAAATAATAAATAAAATTCGTTAATCATCCCGCTTTTCTTCTTATTCATTTCTTACATGCTATCTGGATTGAATGAATTCATCTTCAAGCTCGACCAATTTTGGCTATTTCATATCTTGTTGGTTCATTTGCACTTAATAGACGGGCATTCATGACCATGGGAAAATAAGATGCTTTCTTTTTCAGTCATCTTGGTTTGAATCAGATTGATTATCAATTTTACTGATGAAATACTATTATTAATTTCAACCCTTGTTAGTAATCTCTCATCAAAACAAGCCTGCCCTAGGTGTAAACAAGGATTTTTGTGCTCAGATCATGGTACGGTCCTGTTTCTGATTCTCGTTTTTAGAAATAATTTCATTTTTAAAGTTATTGAAAGTTTCCAAATGAGTTTTTGGATATTCTATATGAGTGACTTTAGGTTAGTGAGCTTTCCTAGTTCTTTGGTATGCTCCTTAATAATGCATGGATTCTAAAAGTACTTGAAGAATGATAAAGAAGAAATGTTAGAACTCAAGTTTTAGAAGATGGAAGTGTTGACATAAACGTGGGATGTGCTTACAACCATTGCATCTTTGTAAGGTTCCCAATGAAAGGAGCTATACAACTTGTTAAGTAATTCTGACCTAAGTTCCTGCAACAAATGAAGACATTTAGAAAGAGAAAAAGAAAAGCCCTAGTTGCTTTCATGGATATAAAGGCATAATATCTTACAAATTGGTGAAATAAGTCAAGTTCCAGAGCGCATAAGGTATTTCACCTACGACATCCAAAGAGTAAACCTTCCTATATACAGAAAAGAAAGAAATAATGAATTAAGCTCACTCTGATAGGACATACAAGATGGAATCAAAGATTAGAGTAACAACGTGGGAGAAGATATGAGCATACAGAGCAGTAATGTGGCAGGTGGAGTTACTCTTGGTGGAGCAATCGCATTTGATGAAAGGATCGTAGGTGGTGTCGTCTATGGTGATCGAATTGCTCAACGCCACACCAGAGCTTCGGGATCGATGGGTTAGGGCTAACTGAGAGGCTGGTGCTTGATGTTGTTGTGTTCCTAATCTCAAAACGACGCCGTTTAATTAGGGTCTTTTACCACGGTTATAAAATAAACTGGGGTCCGAGATTAAAATGTCACCACGGTTAATCATATAACCGGGGTCCGAAGTTTTAATTAATATCCCTGTTAAATTGAATAATCGGGGTCTAAAAATTAAAATAAAATCAATTGTCCTCAGTTATACATAAAACCGTGGTCCAAAAATACCTTTAATCTCGGTTCTTTCAAACCGTTCCAACACAACCGAGGTCTAGGGGGTTTTTGTACTAGTGATTATCGGGATAATTAATCCATAACTATCTCGTAATATGGGCATATCTAAGCCGTATTTCTCAACAGTTAAGAATCGATACAACGACTGTTTTGTCCGTTTCGTCTTTTTATATTATTTCACGTCTAGAACATATTTGTGCCCTGATCATTTCTTTCAACTACAACTTTATTGGAGCTCTCAAATGCTCCATATAACACCGACTATTACAAGAGCTTTGTGCTTTTGATGACAATGACACATGGGATATTCTTTCCTTACCCCCAAGCAAGTCTGCCATCGGCTCTAAATGGGTCTACAAGCTCAAACATCGTCCAGACGACTGTATTGAACGCTACAAGGCACGCTTAGTAGCTAAAGGCTACAATCAAATCAAGAATAAGGACTACAAGCACATGTTTTCTTCTGTGGCTAAGTTCTCTACTAGTCGGGTTATTTTGGCTTTGGAATTCGTTTGTAACTGGCCCCTTCATCAACTCGACATAAACAATGCCTTCCTTCATGGCTTTCTGGATGAAGAGGTCTACATGCTCCCTCCTCCAGGTTACTGTAACGCCCAAAATTTTGGCGCGCTTTTGATTTTTTTTAATTTTATTATTTTTATCGATATTTTATTAGATTTAATATTTTATTAAAAGTATTTTAAGACGTAAAATATGTTTCGGACTATATTTATATTTTTGAATATGTTCTCGTATATCCGTATTATTACTTTCGTAAAAGTTCGTGAGGACTAGGACGAGAGTATCCTAGCATGTGTTGTGATGGTTATGACCTTGTGAGATCGTGAGGATTAGGAGTTTGTTATCCTAGCATGATTATGGTTTATGATCTTGCGAGATCATTGGGACTAGAAGTCTAAGGACTTCTAGCATGTGAGAGAGATGTTGATTGTGTGCCTTGTTTTGACCAGGCGTTGAGTGCCTTCCTACGGGAAGTTGAGAGCGGTGGTTAGCGGGATTATCTTTGGGACGAGGTAAGTCTTCGGACTTACTTAGCTCGTATTCCTTGTATTAGCATTGATGTGTGTTTGGTGCTGTGTGTTTATTGTTTATTATTTATAACAACTAAATCGGAATTAGGATTACCGACCTTTATATTATTTTCGCCCAATATTTTGGCGCGCTTTTGATTTTTTTTAATTTTATTATTTTTATCGATATTTTATTAGATTTAATATTTTATTAAAAGTATTTTAAGACGTAAAATATGTTTCGGACTATATTTATATTTTTGAATATGTTCTCGTATATCCGTATTATTACTTTCGTAAAAGTTCGAAAAATCTTTCCGACTCGAAAATCCCGTTCAGGAGATTTTAAAATGAGTCTATTCTATCTTTTATTCTTTTCTTCTTTTATTTCTTTTTCCTTTTTCTTTTCTCCTTCTATCTTCCTCGCTGGTGAGCAGACAGAGGACCCGACCCCTCGCTTCTCACCCGACCCCTCGCTTTTGCTCATCTGCTGGACAACTCTGCACAAGGACACATCTGTTGTGCCTATTATCTTCTTTTTCCCTCACGCAAGCCAGCCCCAAAAGCTCTTCATTCTCTCCCCAACCCTTTATTCTCTGCACATCGAGTTTCACTGGGAGGCGGCACAGCAGGTTCGTTTGAGAAGTTTCCGCCACTGGAGAGGGAGTTGCAACATCGGGAACCACCGGAGAGGAAGCGACACCACCTGGAAACCGCCGCCTCGAGCCGACGGAGCACCAGCAGGCCGGGAGCGCCCTCTCCTTTCCCCTGCTCTCGGTTTTATTTTGTTGCAAGGAGGGACATCCGCTGCCGCCTGGAGTCCGCCGCTCCTCCTCCGCCTGCACCGCCTGGCCGCTTCTCCTCTCCTTCGCTTGCGCAGCCGCCGGAGCCCTTTCCCCCTTTCCCTCTGTCATGTGCAATTTAAGGGTTGTAAAATCTGCTTGATAATTTTGTAATTGAACCCAGATCTGTAACCCAAGCCAAGCGGAGCAACCGGGAGCCCAACGCCTTGCCGCCTCCATCGCCTGCCGGAGCCAAGGAGCAACCACCGGAGTTGTATTCATCCCCTTCCGCCGCCCTCACAGCTCCCTCTTTCTGCTATTATGCGTGTTAAGACGTTGAAGAAGAAGTTCTTCAGTATTTCAAATCGGGCCCCTATTATTTGGTATAATTGCATTTTGGCCCTGTTGATTTAAATAAATACAGATTGTACCCACATTTTAATAATTGCAGTTTTGACCCATATTTTTAGAATGTTAACAGTATACCCTCCTGAAGAAATTATTTACATAAATGGAGCCATATATTATTTGTGGTTTATGACCCAAATTTGGAGATTTAACTATTATGCCCTTTGTTGGATTATTTTCCGAATATGGCCCAAAGATTTACTTGCGAGTTATGACCCAAGTTTCTAAATGGTTAATTTTTCCCCAAAAATGTATTCGCGGTTTTAACCTTGGTTTTGGAAAAACGAATTTTAACTTAAGTTTTATGTAAGTTACATATCCCGTTCAAATTTAGCACATTAGCTAAATTTGCTTAGCTTTGGTTTTAGGTCCGGAAGAGCCCCGATAAAGGCCTAACGCGTCCAAGTTCGATTTCCGTCTTTTGACGTCACGTGAGTACCCTCTCCCTCGAGATTATGTATTTACTCAATCTAGTTATGTTAAGTTTTAGTATCATGCTAGGTTGGATATAGCATAACTTAGAGTGAATGCCAAGTAGTGGTTGAACCTTAGGTGAGTTTTGAGGATTTATGATTATTGTAAAGGCGTGAGTGTTTGGTTGATCTTGTGATGTTATGAAGATTGAGATTAGGGTGATATAATCTTGTTGAGATTGTGGAGACTAGGACGAGAGTATCCTAGCATGTGTTGCGATGGTTATGACCTTGTGAGATCGTGAGGATTAGGAGTTTGTTATCCTAGCATGATTATGGTTTATGATCTTGCGAGATCATTGGGACTAGAAGTCTAAGGACTTCTAGCATGTGAGAGAGATGTTGATTGTGTGCCTTGTTTTGACCAGGCGTTGAGTGCCTTCCTACGGGAAGTTGAGAGCGGTGGTTAGCGGGATTATCTTTGGGACGAGGTAAGTCTTCGGACTTACTTAGCTCGTATTCCTTGTATTAGCATTGATGTGTGTTTGGTGGTGTGTGTTTATTGTTTATTATTTATAACAACTAAATCGGAATTAGGATTACCGACCTTTATATTATTTTCGCCCAAGTGTATGATAACGGGCGGTGACAACTTGTCTGGCTCCCGCGAGAGCTAGGAGGTTCTCGGCGACTATCCCGTGCTGGTAGACGGTCGGATGCATCAGTACCATTCCATGCCGGTAAGTAGGGACCGAGGCGAGTTTCGGTGACTCTCGTGTCACAACCTAAGTTGAATTAGAACGGGATACGACTTAATAATAATAAAGATAATAAACCGGATTGGTGTGATTTTATGCATGTATGCTTGTGATGAGATTACTTGTGTATGTGCCTTTCCCATTAATTCTAATGCTTCGAATATGAGCTAACGGTTTTATACCGATTGTTGTAGATTGCCTTGCAGGTTAGGAATGCGGCCGAGAGATCCGGAAGAGTGGGCAGCCGGGGTTCCGTACATTTTAGGAGTGGGTTTTGGTTAGAGTCGAGTTTGTATATTATTCATGTATATTGTATATCGCGTGGTGGCATTTAGCCCTTGGTGTTGCATATCGGCTGAAGTCTTTTGTTGTTTCTTTCGGGTTTTCTTTCATTGCATAAAAATGTATTTAAGTTTTGGCCTTTATTTGTGCCTTGTTGCAAGATCCGGTGAAATTGTTGTCAAGCTAAGGGTCGGGACCCATTGTGAGGTCCCAACCCGTAGCGCTCCGAGTCCCGCGGATTCGGGGTGTTACAAAAGTGGTATCAGAGCCCTAGGTTGACAACAATGGCACTCGCAATCTTCTAAAGGCCGAATAAGGAATAAACAGAACCCCGCGGGTTCTGAGTTTTTGTTTTCAAAATCACATGCATGAGTCGGGGTAGAATGTACGGACCACCACTCCTTCCGCGGATCTCGGCAGCATAGTTTATTGGATTTTTAGTATACATATGTAGATATGTATCGCGGACTTAGGATGTTTTTGGACTATTATTGTCTGTGGATTGTAGTTGCATGATGGACATGATTTATGTGTATATGTGAACCATTATATGTTTTGCAACTTGTATTGTTCTAATGGAATGTCGAATGCATGATATTGGTAGTAATATGGACTTAGGACTTATATAGTTATGGATACGTATTCCTATTATATATAGTAGCATATGGATATATAGGACCTTTTAGTTGAGATGCTATTAAGATATCATCGCCCTTGGACGACGTAGTTTTACATAGGATAGTGTACATACGAGGACGAATATGCTCAAGTATCGAGTTGAGAGCTACGTTCGGGTGAACACCTTGTAGTTCTTGTACTCCTTTAAGAGGATGTCGAAGAGGAGGATTAGAGATACGTAAACGAAGGACAACCAAGTAAAAGAAAACTCGAGACAACTTAAGAGAAATTGAGATGGGGAACATACAAGAAAAAGGAGTAACACAAAGGTGTGGAAGTGGTTACAAAGAAGTCACAATTAGAAAGATAACAAGACCAATAAGGATAACAAGCATAAGTTATTCAAGAAGACGCGTGGACAACTAAAGATGTGAAGCGAGGAGGAGAGGGATACATTCTAACAAGGTTAAAGGTCACATTACAATAAGATGTGAAGTCTTCTTAGACGCTCCTAAGCATTCGAGTCAAGACGAGAAGAGTGATCGAACCATTTGCTAAAGATTTAAGAGACTGTAAGTTAAGCTTACGAGGTACCAAAAATTAAAGTTTCAACATTACTAAGGTTATGAGAAGAAGGGCATGGTGGGGATTCACGTGGAGTTTACCGATTTCCATTATGATGATAAGAATACGAAACGCCGAAAAGGAGGAATTGCGTATAAATTATGATCCCAAGAAGATGAAAGACAAACAAGGAGCTTTGATCGGGAGACTTAAGATACCAACCAAAGGGAGCGCGAGTGGATGCTAATTAAAGTCACAATTCTTGAGAAGATGAACTTACAAGGCATCATGGGAGAGCGGTTAAGCTTATAAAAGTGGGTCGGATGACACAACAAGGCCCGAGAAGTTATGGTTACCTTATAGAAGAAGAAGGAAGCGTGGAGCGTAGAAAGAGTTAATGGAGGGAGTGAAGGGTGATATGAGCAAGGGAAGTTTAAGGCATAGTACTCCGAGAGGGTAGCCTTCCGGAGTATGGTAACATGGAGGCTAGGAAGAATGGTGAAACGTTGGACTTAGAGAAGGTCCGCTATAAGCTAATCGGTGATAGTCGAGAACGTTCTTCTGTGGGTTGTCTATGAATGAGTGTAGATGAGAAGAGTAACCAAGAACGTGGATTATAAAGGAACGGTAACAAGAGCTTGGAGTTCTGGTGGTTCAATGTCGGTAATAGGGAGGTATGTCAATGGGAGCACAAATATCTTAATCATGTAGCATTGCTGAAGTTCAAATCAAGTAAATGTAACAGACCTCCTAGGGAGGGGATTGTAACGAACCGTTACGACTTTCTTAGTTCATGGGATCGGCATAAGGGGGGAAACGACACGTATAAGACTGTTAAGGATTGATAAGAGTGAAGAGAATAGATGAGCGAGAGGAAAGTGAGGCTTTTATGGTTGTTGTACGAAAAAGGGAAATACATAAAGAGGATGCATGGTATGTGGGTACTAATGACAGGGATGTTATGTTTTCGCGAACAAAAGTTGAATCAAACTTTTCTTGACTCCTACTGAGAAGCCATGGTAGTGATGGAGTGAGACGGGGAACTTGGATTATAGTAACCCTGCAAGCTTTGAGCTTATGACGTTAGTGCTTGAAAAGTAATGAGTTGGATATTTCAGTGGTTAGAATTGGGGATATTTTGCCTAGCATTCTCCATGAGGCATACTAGTACGGTTGTGAAGATCGTTCATGGAATACCAAGATATGCTTAAGGTGGCCAACGACAGTAAGAGAAGATCGAAGTCTTGAAGTTTGATGTCAACATGAGATGTACGAGAAGTATATGAAAGATTGAGGTTAGAACCTCTGTGGTCGGATTAACGTTACATAAGGAAATGAAGTAGTTCTACACCTACTCGAAGGAATGATGCAAGCTTAGGTGGAATACGAAGAACTCCCCCAACATGTCGGGATGACCGGGAGGGCGAAGAAGATAAGATCGATTGGTTATAAGACGTGGTTATGCCCTACAGTTAAGACGTTTATGGCAACACATAAGTATGGGTTCTTAAAAGGTTATTAAGACCAAACCTTCAAGGTGAAAAAGGATGGAACAATACGGATTTAAGAAAAGAAGAAACCCGAGATATCACAGATTCCAATACGTCAGAATGTGGAATTTTTCACCAAGGTCGAGCTTGATTTATTTCCGGTGTCAAAGGCGCCGTATAGGATGGTGAAGATACGTCAGTTGAAGAAGCATTTGAATGGCCAGTTGCAAGGACTTGTGGATAAAGGTTCATTAGAACCAATGCACTACCATAGAAAATACCAGACGTGATATTGAACTCTTGATTTGAAGTTCATATTGGAATATATCTTAAACTCTTGATTTGAAGTTGTTATGGAGGACACAAGTTTGCGAAAAGTGAGATGATTATCTCCGTTTGTACATCGATTACCATGAGCCAAACAAGATAACAATGAAGAAACAAGTATCCTTCGCCTCGGACAGATGATCTACTCGACCGGTCGCAAGGGTCGGCAGTCTCCTTCTAAGAATGATTTAAGGTCTGTTTGTCACAAACTGAGAATTCGAGATTGGGATATTGCAAATACGACCTTCCGGACGAACCATGGTCACTACGAGTTGTAGAGATTCCAAATGGGCTTATCAATGCCCTGAATAAGATATTTGGTTTACTCTCGAAGAAGAGAGAAGTTGTATGACAAGATGTCTCGGGATGACAACCCCGAAGGACGTGGAAGAAGCTACAAGATTTCTTGGATGTTGGTCATTACCGGATTCGTGGGGAGTTTTTCCAAACACCATCTATGACTAACCTACTCCGGATGACAATGAAGTATTGAGTGGGACGAAAACTGACAATGAAGTTGTTAAGAGTTAAGAGGTATTCATTGGTGCAACTGTTTGATTTACCTTGAGGTACGATGGATTTGGTGTTGTACAAGTGATTCTTCAAGACAAGGTCTAGGTTAAGTACTGATGTAAAAGTGAGAAGTAACAACATACATGCCTTGTTAGTAGAAGCAGTGGGAAGTAAAGTACTCCCTTCCTTATTTGGAACTTGCAACAAGAATTGGGGAAGCGTAACATCAAGTTTGCTTCGACAAGAACCAAATCCAACGGTGTAAATTGGAAGTTCGATCTTCTTGTTAGAGACAAGCAAAGAAGAACCATATGGAAGTGTTTTATTGAGAAAGACCCGAAAAAGGAAGTTGAGTTCCGATGTATCGGACCTTTTTGAGATCTTAGCGCAAGCTGGGAAAGTGAATTACCGGTTGGCTTGGCCGCCGACAATGGAGGGTGTTCACATGTGTTTGATATGTATCAATCAAGAGAGTCATACATGAATCGAGACATATTGTTAGTCATGACGATCTAGTGGCAGACGAGGAACCGAAGAGGTTAACTGGAAGATGGGGGATAGTATCTTTGAGTGAGTTTTACGCTGAGCTAGAAGAATCGATAGAATTGACGGGTTAGACCTTGTTTTTCCTTTGGTTGGGTTATGTGCATGTGTGATGTTATGTGCAGTTTGTGTCGTGTGCGGGAATGTGCTATATGACCTGATTTATCTTGCGGTGGTAGTTTGAGTAGTTTGTGTATATAGATTAGAAGGTTTCAACCTTCTTAGTTTGAGAGTTCATACCTCGGCCTTAGAGACCGGGAAGTTCGTCGCATAGCAAGTTTCGGGCCGAAACTTGTTTTTAGGGGGATCTAATGTAACGCCCAAAATTTTGGCGCGCTTTTGATTTTTTTTAATTTTATTATTTTTATCGATATTTTATTAGATTTAATATTTTATTAAAAGTATTTTAAGACGTAAAATATGTTTCGGACTATATTTATATTTTTGAATATGTTCTCGTATATCCGTATTATTACTTTCGTAAAAGTTCGAAAAATCTTTCCGACTCGAAAATCCCGTTCAGGAGATTTTAAAATGAGTCTATTCTATCTTTTATTCTTTTCTTCTTTTATTTCTTTTTCCTTTTTCTTTTCTCCTTCTATCTTCCTCGCTGGTGAGCAGACAGAGGACCCGACCCCTCGCTTCTCACCCGACCCCTCGCTTTTGCTCATCTGCTGGACAACTCTGCACAAGGACACATCTGTTGTGCCTATTATCTTCTTTTTCCCTCACGCAAGCCAGCCCCAAAAGCTCTTCATTCTCTCCCCAACCCTTTATTCTCTGCACATCGAGTTTCACTGGGAGGCGGCACAGCAGGTTCGTTTGAGAAGTTTCCGCCACTGGAGAGGGAGTTGCAACATCGGGAACCACCGGAGAGGAAGCGACACCACCTGGAAACCGCCGCCTCGAGCCGACGGAGCACCAGCAGGCCGGGAGCGCCCTCTCCTTTCCCCTGCTCTCGGTTTTATTTTGTTGCGAGGAGGGACATCCGCTGCCGCCTGGAGTCCGCCGCTCCTCCTCCGCCTGCACCGCCTGACCGCTTCTCCTCTCCTTCGCTTGCGCAGCCGCCGGAGCCCTTTCCCCCTTTCCCTCTGTCATGTGCAATTTAAGGGTTGTAAAATCTGCTTGATAATTTTGTAATTGAACCCAGATCTGTAACCCAAGCCAAGCGGAGCAACCGGGAGCCCAACGCCTTGCCGCCTCCATCGCCTGCCGGAGCCAAGGAGCAACCACCGGAGTTGTATTCATCCCCTTCCGCCGCCCTCACAGCTCCCTCTTTCTGCTATTATGCGTGTTAAGACGTTGAAGAAGAAGTTCTTCAGTATTTCAAATCGGGCCCCTATTATTTGGTATAATTGCATTTTGGCCCTGTTGATTTAAATAAATACAGATTGTACCCACATTTTAATAATTGCAGTTTTGACCCATATTTTTAGAATGTTAACAGTATACCCTCCTGAAGAAATTATTTACATAAATGGAGCCATATATTATTTGTGGTTTATGACCCAAATTTGGAGATTTAACTATTATGCCCTTTGTTGGATTATTTTCCGAATATGGCCCAAAGATTTACTTGCGAGTTATGACCCAAGTTTCTAAATGGTTAATTTTTCCCCAAAAATGTATTAGCGGTTTTAACCTTGGTTTTGGAAAAACGAATTTTAACTTAAGTTTTATGTAAGTTACATATCCCGTTCAAATTTAGCACATTAGCTAAATTTGCTTAGCTTTGGTTTTAGGTCCGGAAGAGCCCCGATAAAGGCCTAACGCGTCCAAGTTCGATTTCCGTCTTTTGACGTCACGTGAGTACCCTCTCCCTCGAGATTATGTATTTACTCGATCTAGTTATGTTAAGTTTTAGTATCATGCTAGGTTGGATATAGCATAACTTAGAGTGAATGCCAAGTAGTGGTTGAACCTTAGGTGAGTTTTGAGGATTTATGATTATTGTAAAGGCGTGAGTGTTTGGTTGATCTTGTGATGTTATAAAGATTGAGATTAGGGTGATATAATCTTGTTGAGATTGTGGAGACTAGGACGAGAGTATCCTAGCTTGTGTTGTGATGGTTATGACCTTGTGAGATCGTGAGGATTAGGAGTTTGTTATCCTAGCATGATTATGGTTTATGATCTTGCGAGATCATTGGGACTAGAAGTCTAAGGACTTCTAGCATGTGAGAGAGATGTTGATTGTGTGCCTTGTTTTGACCAGGCGTTGAGTGCCTTCCTACGGGAAGTTGAGAGCGGTGGTTAGCGGGATTATCTTTGGTACGAGGTAAGTCTTCGGACTTACTTAGCTTGTATTCCTTGTATTAGCATTGATGTGTGTTTGGTGGTGTGTGTTTATTGTTTATTATTTATAACAACTAAATCGGAATTAGGATTACCGACCTTTATATTATTTTCGCCCAAGTGTATGATAACGGGCGGTGACAACTTGTCTGGCTCCCGCGAGAGCTAGGAGGTTCTCGGCGACTATCCCGTGCTGGTAGACGGTCGGATGCATCAGTACCATTCCATGCCGGTAAGTAGGGACCGAGGCGAGTTTCGGTGACTCTCGTGTCACTACCTAAGTTGAATTAGAACGGGATACGACTTAATAATAATAAAGATAATAAACCGGATTGGTGTGATTTTATGCATGTATGCTTGTGATGAGATTACTTGTGTATGTGCCTTTCCCATTAATTCTAATGCTTCGAATATGAGCTAACGGTTTTATACCGATTGTTGTAGATTGCCTTGCAGGTTAGGAATGCGGCCGAGAGATCCGGAAGAGTGGGCAGCCGGGGTTCCGTACATTTTAGGAGTGGGTTTTGGTTAGAGTCGAGTTTGTATATTATTCATGTATATTGTATATCGCGTGGTGGCATTTAGCCCTTGGTGTTGCATATCGGCTGAAGTCTTTTGTTGTTTCTTTCGGGTTTTCTTTCATTGCATAAAAATGTATTTAAGTTTTGGCCTTTATTTGTGCCTTGTTGCAAGATCCGGTGAAATTGTTGTCAAGCTAAGGGTCGGGACCCATTGTGAGGTCCCAACCCGTAGCGCTCCGAGTCCCGCGGATTCGGGGTGTTACAAAAGTGGTATCAGAGCCCTAGGTTGACAACAATGGCACTCGCAATCTTCTAAAGGCCGAATAAGGAATAAACAGAACCCCGCGGGTTCTGAGTTTTTGTTTTCAAAATCACATGCATGAGTCGGGGTAGAATGTACGGACCACCACTCCTTCCGCGGATCTCGGCAGCATAGTTTATTGGATTTTTAGTATACATATGTAGATATGTATCGCGGACTTAGGATGTTTTTGGACTATTATTGTATGTGGATTGTAGTTGCATGATGGACATGATTTATGTGTATATGTGAACCATTATATGTTTTGCAACTTGTATTGTTCTAATGGAATGTCGAATGCATGATATTGGTAGTAATATGGACTTAGGACTTATATAGTTATGGATACGTATTCCTATTATATATAGTAGCATATGGATATATAGGACCTTTTAGTTGAGATGCTATTAAGATATCATCGCCCTTGGACGACGTAGTTTTACATAGGATAGTGTACATACGAGGACGAATATGCTCAAGTATCGAGTTGAGAGCTACGTTCGGGTGAACACCTTGTAGTTCTTGTACTCCTTTAAGAGGATGTCGAAGAGGAGGATTAGAGATACGTAAACGAAGGACAACCAAGTAAAAGAAAACTCGAGACAACTTAAGAGAAATTGAGATGGGGAACATACAAGAAAAAGGAGTAACACAAAGGTGTGGAAGTGGTTACAAAGAAGTCACAATTAGAAAGATAACAAGACCAATAAGGATAACAAGCATAAGTTATTCAAGAAGACGCGTGGACAACTAAAGATGTGAAGCGAGGAGGAGAGGGATACATTCTAACAAGGTTAAAGGTCACATTACAATAAGATGTGAAGTCTTCTTAGACGCTCCTAAGCATTCGAGTCAAGACGAGAAGAGTGATCGAACCATTTGCTAAAGATTTAAGAGACTGTAAGTTAAGCTTACGAGGTACCAAAAATTAAAGTTTCAACATTACTAAGGTTATGAGAAGAAGGGCATGGTGGGGATTCACGTGGAGTTTACCGATTTCCATTATGATGATAAGAATACGAAACGCCGAAAAGGAGGAATTGCGTATAAATTATGATCCCAAGAAGATGAAAGACAAACAAGGAGCTTTGATCGGGAGACTTAAGATACCAACCAAAGGGAGCGCGAGTGGATGCTAATTAAAGTCACAATTCTTGAGAAGATGAACTTACAAGGCATCATGGGAGAGCGGTTAAGCTTATAAAAGTGGGTCGGATGACACAACAAGGCCCGAGAAGTTATGGTTACCTTATAGAAGAAGAAGGAAGCGTGGAGCGTAGAAAGAGTTAATGGAGGGAGTGAAGGGTGATATGAGCAAGGGAAGTTTAAGGCATAGTACTCCGAGAGGGTAGCCTTCCGGAGTATGGTAACATGGAGGCTAGGAAGAATGGTGAAACGTTGGACTTAGAGAAGGTCCGCTATAAGCTAATCGGTGATAGTCGAGAACGTTCTTCTGTGGGTTGTCTATGAATGAGTGTAGATGAGAAGAGTAACCAAGAACGTGGATTATAAAGGAACGGTAACAAGAGCTTGGAGTT
>BSUD01000002.1:156267133-156279865 GCA_033239045.1 Fagopyrum esculentum | reverse complement strand
TGGTGGTTCAATGTCGGTAATAGGGAGGTATGTCAATGGGAGCACAAATATCTTAATCATGTAGCATTGCTGAAGTTCAAATCAAGTAAATGTAACAGACCTCCTAGGGAGGGGATTGTAACGAACCGTTACGACTTTCTTAGTTCATGGGATCGGCATAAGGGGGGAAACGACACGTATAAGACTGTTAAGGATTGATAAGAGTGAAGAGAATAGATGAGCGAGAGGAAAGTGAGGCTTTTATGGTTGTTGTACGAAAAAGGGAAATACATAAAGAGGATGCATGGTATGTGGGTACTAATGACAGGGATGTTATGTTTTCGCGAACAAAAGTTGAATCAAACTTTTCTTGACTCCTACTGAGAAGCCATGGTAGTGATGGAGTGAGACGGGGAACTTGGATTATAGTAACCCTGCAAGCTTTGAGCTTATGACGTTAGTGCTTGAAAAGTAATGAGTTGGATATTTCAGTGGTTAGAATTGGGGATATTTTGCCTAGCATTCTCCATGAGGCATACTAGTACGGTTGTGAAGATCGTTCATGGAATACCAAGATATGCTTAAGGTGGCCAACGACAGTAAGAGAAGATCGAAGTCTTGAAGTTTGATGTCAACATGAGATGTACGAGAAGTATATGAAAGATTGAGGTTAGAACCTCTGTGGTCGGATTAACGTTACATAAGGAAATGAAGTAGTTCTACACCTACTCGAAGGAATGATGCAAGCTTAGGTGGAATACGAAGAACTCCCCCAACATGTCGGGATGACCGGGAGGGCGAAGAAGATAAGATCGATTGGTTATAAGACGTGGTTATGCCCTACAGTTAAGACGTTTATGGCAACACATAAGTATGGGTTCTTAAAAGGTTATTAAGACCAAACCTTCAAGGTGAAAAAGGATGGAACAATACGGATTTAAGAAAAGAAGAAACCCGAGATATCACAGATTCCAATACGTCAGAATGTGGAATTTTTCACCAAGGTCGAGCTTGATTTATTTCCGGTGTCAAAGGCGCCGTATAGGATGGTGAAGATACGTCAGTTGAAGAAGCATTTGAACGGCCAGTTGCAAGGACTTGTGGATAAAGGTTCATTAGAACCAATGCACTACCATAGAAAATACCAGACGTGATATTGAACTCTTGATTTGAAGTTCATATTGGAATATATCTTAAACTCTTGATTTGAAGTTGTTATGGAGGACACAAGTTTGCGAAAAGTGAGATGATTATCTCCGTTTGTACATCGATTACCATGAGCCAAACAAGATAACAATGAAGAAACAAGTATCCTTCGCCTCGGACATATGATCTACTCGACCGGTCGCAAGGGTCGGCAGTCTCCTTCTAAGAATGATTTAAGGTCTGTTTGTCACAAACTGAGAATTCGAGATTGGGATATTGCAAATACGACCTTCCGGACGAACCATGGTCACTACGAGTTGTAGAGATTCCAAATGGGCTTATCAATGCCCTGAATAAGATATTTGGTTTACTCTCGAAGAAGAGAGAAGTTGTATGACAAGATGTCTCGGGATGACAACCCCGAAGGACGTGGAAGAAGCTACAAGATTTCTTGGATGTTGGTCATTACCGGATTCGTGGGGAGTTTTTCCAAACACCATCTATGACTAACCTACTCCGGATGACAATGAAGTATTGAGTGGGACGAAAACTGACAATGAAGTTGTTAAGAGTTAAGAGGTATTCATTGGTGCAACTGTTTGATTTACCTTGAGGTACGATGGATTTGGTGTTGTACAAGTGATTCTTCAAGACAAGGTCTAGGTTAAGTACTGATGTAAAAGTGAGAAGTAACAACATACATGCCTTGTTAGTAGAAGCAGTGGGAAGTAAAGTACTCCCTTCCTTATTTGGAACTTGCAACAAGAATTGGGGAAGCGTAACATCAAGTTTGCTTCGACAAGAACCAAATCCAACGGTGTAAATTGGAAGTTCGATCTTCTTGTTAGAGACAAGCAAAGAAGAACCATATGGAAGTGTTTTATTGAGAAAGACCCGAAAAAGGAAGTTGAGTTCCGATGTATCGGACCTTTTTGAGATCTTAGCGCAAGCTGGGAAAGTGAATTACCGGTTGGCTTGGCCGCCGACAATGGAGGGTGTTCACATGTGTTTGATATGTATCAATCAAGAGAGTCATACATGAATCGAGACATATTGTTAGTCATGATGATCTAGTGGCAGACGAGGAACCGAAGAGGTTAACTGGAAGATGGGGGATAGTATCTTTGAGTGAGTTTTACGCTGAGCTAGAAGAATCGATAGAATTGACGGGTTAGACCTTGTTTTTCCTTTGGTTGGGTTATGTGCATGTGTGATGTTATGTGCAGTTTGTGTCGTGTGCGGGAATGTGCTATATGACCTGATTTATCTTGCGGTGGTAGTTTGAGTAGTTTGTGTATATAGATTAGAAGGTTTCAACCTTCTTAGTTTGAGAGTTCATACCTCGGCCTTAGAGACCGGGAAGTTCGTCGCATAGCAAGTTTCGGGCCGAAACTTGTTTTTAGGGGGATCTAATGTAACGCCCAAAATTTTGGCGCGCTTTTGATTTTTTTAATTTTATTATTTTTATCGATATTTTATTAGATTTAATATTTTATTAAAAGTATTTTAAGACGTAAAATATGTTTCGGACTATATTTATATTTTTGAATATGTTCTCGTATATCCGTATTATTACTTTCGTAAAAGTTCGAAAAATCTTTCCGACTCGAAAATCCCGTTCAGGAGATTTTAAAATGAGTCTATTCTATCTTTTATTCTTTTCTTCTTTTATTTCTTTTTCCTTTTTCTTTTCTCCTTCTATCTTCCTCGCTGGTGAGCAGACAGAGGACCCGACCCCTCGCTTCTCACCCGACCCCTCGCTTTTGCTCATCTGCTGGACAACTCTGCACAAGGACACATCTGTTGTGCCTATTATCTTCTTTTTCCCTCACGCAAGCCAGCCCCAAAAGCTCTTCATTCTCTCCCCAACCCTTTATTCTCTGCACATCGAGTTTCACTGGGAGGCGGCACAGCAGGTTCGTTTGAGAAGTTTCCGCCACTGGAGAGGGAGTTGCAACATCGGGAACCACCGGAGAGGAAGCGACACCACCTGGAAACCGCCGCCTCGAGCCGACGGAGCACCAGCAGGCCGGGAGCGCCCTCTCCTTTCCCCTGCTCTCGGTTTTATTTTGTTGCGAGGAGGGACATCCGCTGCCGCCTGGAGTCCGCCGCTCCTCCTCCGCCTGCACCGCCTGACCGCTTCTCCTCTCCTTCGCTTGCGCAGCCGCCGGAGCCCTTTCCCCCTTTCCCTCTGTCATGTGCAATTTAAGGGTTGTAAAATCTGCTTGATAATTTTGTAATTGAACCCAGATCTGTAACCCAAGCCAAGCGGAGCAACCGGGAGCCCAACGCCTTGCCGCCTCCATCGCCTGCCGGAGCCAAGGAGCAACCACCGGAGTTGTATTCATCCCCTTCCGCCGCCCTCACAGCTCCCTCTTTCTGCTATTATGCGTGTTAAGACGTTGAAGAAGAAGTTCTTCAGTATTTCAAATCGGGCCCCTATTATTTGGTATAATTGCATTTTGGCCCTGTTGATTTAAATAAATACAGATTGTACCCACATTTTAATAATTGCAGTTTTGACCCATATTTTTAGAATGTTAACAGTATACCCTCCTGAAGAAATTATTTACATAAATGGAGCCATATATTATTTGTGGTTTATGACCCAAATTTGGAGATTTAACTATTATGCCCTTTGTTGGATTATTTTCCGAATATGGCCCAAAGATTTACTTGCGAGTTATGACCCAAGTTTCTAAATGGTTAATTTTTCCCCAAAAATGTATTAGCGGTTTTAACCTTGGTTTTGGAAAAACGAATTTTAACTTAAGTTTTATGTAAGTTACATATCCCGTTCAAATTTAGCACATTAGCTAAATTTGCTTAGCTTTGGTTTTAGGTCCGGAAGAGCCCCGATAAAGGCCTAACGCGTCCAAGTTCGATTTCCGTCTTTTGACGTCACGTGAGTACCCTCTCCCTCGAGATTATGTATTTACTCGATCTAGTTATGTTAAGTTTTAGTATCATGCTAGGTTGGATATAGCATAACTTAGAGTGAATGCCAAGTAGTGGTTGAACCTTAGGTGAGTTTTGAGGATTTATGATTATTGTAAAGGCGTGAGTGTTTGGTTGATCTTGTGATGTTATAAAGATTGAGATTAGGGTGATATAATCTTGTTGAGATTGTGGAGACTAGGACGAGAGTATCCTAGCTTGTGTTGTGATGGTTATGACCTTGTGAGATCGTGAGGATTAGGAGTTTGTTATCCTAGCATGATTATGGTTTATGATCTTGCGAGATCATTGGGACTAGAAGTCTAAGGACTTCTAGCATGTGAGAGAGATGTTGATTGTGTGCCTTGTTTTGACCAGGCGTTGAGTGCCTTCCTACGGGAAGTTGAGAGCGGTGGTTAGCGGGATTATCTTTGGTACGAGGTAAGTCTTCGGACTTACTTAGCTTGTATTCCTTGTATTAGCATTGATGTGTGTTTGGTGGTGTGTGTTTATTGTTTATTATTTATAACAACTAAATCGGAATTAGGATTACCGACCTTTATATTATTTTCGCCCAAGTGTATGATAACGGGCGGTGACAACTTGTCTGGCTCCCGCGAGAGCTAGGAGGTTCTCGGCGACTATCCCGTGCTGGTAGACGGTCGGATGCATCAGTACCATTCCATGCCGGTAAGTAGGGACCGAGGCGAGTTTCGGTGACTCTCGTGTCACTACCTAAGTTGAATTAGAACGGGATACGACTTAATAATAATAAAGATAATAAACCGGATTGGTGTGATTTTATGCATGTATGCTTGTGATGAGATTACTTGTGTATGTGCCTTTCCCATTAATTCTAATGCTTCGAATATGAGCTAACGGTTTTATACCGATTGTTGTAGATTGCCTTGCAGGTTAGGAATGCGGCCGAGAGATCCGGAAGAGTGGGCAGCCGGGGTTCCGTACATTTTAGGAGTGGGTTTTGGTTAGAGTCGAGTTTGTATATTATTCATGTATATTGTATATCGCGTGGTGGCATTTAGCCCTTGGTGTTGCATATCGGCTGAAGTCTTTTGTTGTTTCTTTCGGGTTTTCTTTCATTGCATAAAAATGTATTTAAGTTTTGGCCTTTATTTGTGCCTTGTTGCAAGATCCGGTGAAATTGTTGTCAAGCTAAGGGTCGGGACCCAATGTGAGGTCCCAACCCGTAGCGCTCCGAGTCCCGCGGATTCGGGGTGTTACAGTTATACTAAAGCTCCACCTGGTTTTGTTTGCTGTCGTAAGAAGTTCCTTTATGGGCTTTAGCAAGCCAACCGTCAGTGGAATATTGAGTTCACAAAGCTCCTCACAAACTTTCATTTTGTCTAGTGTCGACATGACTACTCCTTGTTCACAAAGCAATCTTCATTTGGCATTACCGTTGTATTGGTTTGTGTTGATTACATCCTTATTACTCGTGATATTTCCTAAGAGATTATATCTCTCAAGACGACATAAACAATATTGAGTTCACTGTTTTTGCTTTGATTTATGTTGACATGTGGGGCCCATATCATACGGCTGCTCTATGTGGAGCCAAGTATTTTCTCACTATCGTGGATGATTGCACTCGTTGCACGTGGACTTTATTTATGGCTAACAAGCAACAGATATTCAAGCTCATCACTAGTTTCTATGCTTATATGGTTACTCAGTTCAAAATAAAAGTACAGTTTATTCGATCTGATAATGGTGCAGAGTTCATGCAACAACTCCAGGATTTCTTTCTTACCTCAGAGATCCTCCACCACCGTTCAACTCCATATGTACCTTAGCAGTATGCTCGTATTGAACGTAAGATTCGTCACCTTCGTCTGACAACACGTGCTATTCGCATTCATGCAGGTCTCCTTATTGCATTATGGGGCGAGTGTATTTTTACTACTACTTATCTCATTAATTTGATGCCTACTCATGTGCTTGATTGGAGTATACCTTTTGAGATGTTGAACCATACCAAATTTGATTATGGTCACTTAAGGGTCATTAGTTGTCTATGTTTCAGTCTCAACTCTCACAAGGATAAGCTTGATCATGTATCTTTCCCTTGTGTTCTTGTTGGTTATGCCCATCGCCAAAAAGATTACAAACTTTTTAACCTTGAAACACAAAAACTTATCACTAGCCTTCATGTGATTTTTCAGGAATTTATATTCCCTTTCAAATTTCCGCTTGCCGCGGGGGGCGGGGATTTGCAGGCGCGGGGGCGGTACATTGACAAAAGCCGTTGTTGGCTTCTCGATTACAACAGAACAACAACAAGGGACTCCAAGCTCGAACGTTTGATCTAACCACGTCAAGAGTCAACCTAATGAGCATGAGAACAACAACGCATCAACAACGGGGATACAAACAAGAATCAAGGTTCAAACTTGATTCTTGGAGGAGAAGAAAAGGAAGAACGAAAGGAGAAAACGAAATAGAAGGATGGACATGCAGCCACTACATGAACGTGATGAAGAACAAGGAAGGAAGAACTTACACGTTCATCTAGATTATATGAAGCAAGGCTGCAGCACTCGAGGGTTGAAGAAATCGTAAGTAAGAAACGGGAAAAAGAAGAAAATACGGGAATATATTGAAAAGGGTTGGAAAGATAGAATGAAAGGCTTTCTAGGGTTAAATAGCAGATAAGGAAGCCGGCGCATAAGATAGAAGATCGGATAATCTATCTATGGAAGGAAGATAAATCGACGAACGAAAAAAGATCGGCACAACCTGCAACAAAGCCGCAAGAGCGGATCGCCCAGCCGAATGGGCGGCCCCTTGTCACCGCGGGGATAGTGACAGGCACAGCTTACCGCTAGGGCAGCCTTCATCACCGCAGGGGCGGTGAGGGTAAAAATTGGGGTCTTACAGCTTTGTTCATAAATTTAGAAAAAGTATATCATTTATTCTTACTCATAAAAGAATAGAGAATTGCAAACTTGCATCATTTACCATGCAAAAGAACTTGAAGCTTACAATACTTGCAACAACTAGAACTATTCTTGGAAAAGCATCATCAAGGTTAGGGATGAGCTCTTGCCCCTAGGTAACGGGAACAACTGCCTGGCAACCATCACTTTCTCCAACGGGCTCTTCTCCTCTAAGGCAACCTATGACCTCTTTAGATGACCTACTTTGCCACATACCACCTTCACTTGCAAAGCTATCTAGTTCAACATCAACATTCTGAAGTACAGTTGCATTGCCTGAATTCCAAGGATTTGAGCAGTAGCCATCGAGCAAACAGTTTTGTCCCTCCAGTGGTGCGATAGGTGAGCCTTAGTAGCGCAGATGACATCGCTCGCGCAGTAAGTGGCTCTAGTGTTCAAGTTGTTGAAGATAGCATTGTTCCTAGCTTTCCATATGAAATAGATGAAGGCGGTAATGAAGGCCACACGAGTACAATCAAGGAAATTGTTCTTAGAAGTGGAGCCAAAGGTTATTGATGTAGGGAGCAGGGTAGGGAGTCCGGGTCCATCTTGAAATGATATCAAGGACTAAAGAGGAGTAGCTGCATCTTGTCCACAAATGATCGTCGTCTTCCACCATAGTGTTGTAGAGTTTGCAGGTGTCGTTTGTGACGATGCTTCAAAGTCGAAGCTTCCCTCTTTCAATACTCTTCAAAGCTCCCATTATATTAATTCAAGCCAAATGCTCAATAAAAGATATAGATATACCAAATGGTTAAATGTTCATTAATAAGTTACTAAAATGATTCGTCAAGTATAACTCAAAGGTGCATAACTAAAAGAAAAGTGATCACTATTGAAAATACGGGTTATATACGACGCTTTACTTCCAACACCACGTCAAGTTATCACAAAACATTAGCATCCCCAAAACTCTGGCTAAATTGTGACACCTTAAGGTGTTTCTATGTTTTCCGGCACATATAGGTGTCGCAAATGACACTATCAGAGACACAATTAATGAGTCCAAAATTTCGGACACATATAGGTATCGCAAAATTTTGAAAGTAAAGCATCGAGGCTTGCTTGATTGATTAAGAGAGTGGCTTGACACAAGTGTTTGGAACCATAGATATGTCGAAATTACACGGGGTCATCTGACGAACCATAATGAAAATGTCTACCTCTAAATTTTACCAAATTGAATCTTCCATACTACGTAATTAAAGATTTAAATGTGTCTATTTTTACCAAATTTATCACGAAATATTTACATAGGCATCCGAATAACTAGACATGATGCTATCCACATAGATTCTCCTCCTTCGACTACTAACTGCACCAGAAGCATCCTCTCCAATATCAAGATTATTGCGCAAGCACACAAGACTCATTCTCTCTAGCTTGTTGTTTGTTTGTTCACTTTTGGCTCTCTGTATATCCAAACCTTTACATTTATACTAATTTACCTTTTATTAAAAAAAAATATATTACCTATTTTTGAAAAATCAAATTGCTACTTTTATTTTCTTAGAACTAAACAACTGTTGGAATGCAAGTGGAACAATTGAATTGTACCTTCACAAATGCTTTGGAATGTAGGTTGAATAACCAAATCAATCAAAAATATCAACATAGGCATCTAGGATAAACACGTCAATAAAATGATATTTTTGAACAATCAAATTGCCGCACCAAAAACATGACTTCAGATGCAAAGGTGAAGGTGTTCTTTGGATCAATTAAAACATGTGGGGAAGGAATCTCCCCAGTTGGTGCATCCCGAATAATCATCTTGGATGCCATGTCAACCCTTCAGTTTCTCGTCCAGCAATAGGCCGTGCCTTTAGGCTTTGACAACTAAAGATGGTGAATACTTACAAATTATTGGTTGCTGATTCACCTGATGTAGAAGACCATGTTGCCTGTTACAAGAAGGAACTCATTTCCATGTGGTGGTTCGAGTGGAATGATTATGATGGAGGAAACCGGTTGTCCAAACTAGAGGAGGTTGATCTCAAGGATTTTGGTGATCTGTTCCTAGACAGTCCTGCTTTGACTAATGTCAAGCTTTTGCTTCAAAGGTTAACTCCTTTATTCAGAGAAATCACTGAATTTGTACACCCTTCGTTGGATTTTCAAGTAAAATGCAGGTTAGAACTGAATCTTGTACCTCCACAACTTCATCCAACATTCAGACAAAATGCAGGTTAGAATTGAATCTTCCATCATAAATTTATTCAAAATAAGAATCTACAACAACAAAAGGCTTAAGGAATTTATAGCAACATAATCACTAACGCTTCTAGATGTATGTGATGTTGATCTATGTTGTCATAAATTGCATTTTCTTCTTTTATTTGGTTCAAGAATATTAAAACAAAATAAGAATCTACAACAACAAAAGGCTTAAGGAATTTATAGCAACATAATCACTAACGCTTCTAGATGTTAAACTATAACCATCTGATAATATAATAACTCATCACCTTAGGTAAATAAGAAGAATAAAAGAAGAATTCAAGAGAAAAATATCTAAACAAAATAAGCATTCAATAGAAGGGAAATAAAGAATTATATCACAACCATTAAAAAAGGTTCCTTATCAGAGAACAAAAAGACTTGATGTCAAGACCATGCACAAGAAATAAATGGATATATAACTAAAGAGAATGTCTAGTTTATCAAATCATATAGCCTCCGGTGTGACGAGGAGGGAGAAGGCGGCGGGTTTACCAGGCTCCGGCGGCGGTTCGTTCTTCTCGGCGCAGGGGGATGCTCTGGTTCGTTCTTCTCGGCGCAGGAGGGTGGCGAAGAGGGCGTATACTAGCTTCCGGTGAGCGCACGCTGCAGAACTCCGACGGGCTTGGCGGCGCAAGGGTCTAGCGACTACTGTTGCCGGCGAACAATGGAGGCAGAAGAGGATGCGGTGGTTGCGTCGGCTGCAGTTGAAGGCGGAAGGGTGCTGCTGTTGTCCGTGTCGCAAGAGAGAAGAAGCAGAGCGGCAATCATCCGAGGTTAGAGGGGTAATTAGTTAGAGTTAGGGTTAAGAGGGGATTAGGGTTAGGATTAGATTAGGAGATGGGCTGTTGGGCTGATAATTGGGCATCGTAGTGGCTACATCCGGCCCGCTTTCTCATTAAATACGGATACGCAACTCGTTACTCGATTTATATTATACGGAACTAAATTACATCTTATATAAATTATTATTGTATTCTAAAGGTACGTAAAAATTATTTATGGCTACATAGTTTCATCATTTTATGTGACTTAAAGTCACATAAAATGATAATATTTAAACTCGTTTTATTTTATTTATTTATTTATTTAAGATTGACGCATCGGGATTTGGTTAATTTCGGTTTACCAAATTGAATCTTCCATACTACGAAATTAAAGATTTAAATATGTCTATTTTTACCAAATTTATCACGAAATATTTACATAGGCATCCGAATAACTAGACATGATGCTATCCACATAGATTCTCCTCCTTCGACTACTAACTGCACCAGAAGCATCCTCTCCAATATCAAGATTATTGCGCAAGCACACAAGACTCATTCTCTCTAGCTTGTTGTTTGTTTGTTCACTTTAGGCTCTCTGTATATCCAAACCTTTACATTTATACTAATTTACCTTTTATTAAAAAAAATATATTACCTATTTTTGAAAAATCGAATTGCTACTTTTATTTTCTTAGAACTAAACAACTGTTGGAATGCAAGTGGAACAATTGAATTGTACCTTCACAAATGCTTTGGAATGTAGGTTGAATAACCAAATCAATCAAAAATATCAACATAGGCATCTAGGATAAACACGTCAATAAAATGATATTTTTGAACAATCAAATTGCCACACCAAAAACATGACTTCAGATGCAAAGGTGAAGGTGTTCTTTGGATCAATTAAAACATGTGGGGAAGGAATCTCCCCAGTTGGTGCATCCCGAATAATCATCTTGGATGCCCCTGTCAACCCTTCAGTTTCTCGTCCAGCAATAGGCCGTGCCTTAGGCTTCGACAACTAAAGATGGTGAATACTTACAAATTATTGGTTGCTGATTCACCTGATGTAGAAGACCATGTTGCCTGTTACAAGAAGGAACTCATTTCCATGTGGTGGTTCGAGTGGAATGATTATGATGGAGGAAACCGGTTGTCCAAACTAGAGGAGGTTGATCTCAAGGATTTTGGTGATCTGTTCCTAGATCAGTCCTGCTTTGACTAATGTCAAGCTTTTGCTTCAAAGGTTAACTCCTTTATTCAGAGAAATCACTGAACTTGTACACCCTTCGTTGGATTTTCAGGTAAAATGCAGGTTAGAACTGAATCTTGTACCTCCACAACTTCATCCAACATTCAGACAAAATGCAGGTTAGAATTGAATCTTCCATCATAAATTTATTCAAAATAAGTTCAAACATGCCATTGGTATGTGATGTTGATCTATGTTGTCATAAATTGCATTTTCTTCATTTATCTGGTTCAAGAATATTAAAACAAAATAAGAATCTACAACAACAAAAGGCTTAAGGAATTTATAGCAACATAATCACTAACACCTCTAGATGTTAAACTATAACCATCTGATAATATAATAACTCATCACCCTAGGTAAATAAGAAGAATAAAAGAAGAATTCAATTGAAAAATATCTAAACAAAATAAGCATTCAATAGAAGGGAAATAAAGAATTATATCACATCCATTAAAAAATGTTCCTTATCAGAGAACAAAAAGACTTGATGTTAAGACCATGCACAAGAAATAAATGGATATATAACTAAAGAGTATGTCTAGTTTATCAAATCATATAGAACAACACCAATTCATGCTACTAGTGAATGTAAACATTATTAAAGCATGGTAGAAAAACTTGGTTTGTTACCTACTATGTGAAAGGACTTTAAGCGACCACAATACTGAATGAGGTTTGTAAACGGATACAACAGTCTTTGCCTCTATTACATGCATTGTGATGTTTTTCATACAACACAACAATATTCCCTTCTTTCCTACGCGGGTATGTAGACGAGCGTGGTAACTTTTCGCTCGAAGCAATCCTAATGTAGAAATACCTGCAAATAAAATAACAATAAGACTCTAAGACTCTCATAACAATGTTATTATTTATAGGGTCGAGTCAAGACTGACTCGACCAAGAAAGAGCAAAATGCAAGATCAAGGATAAGAGGGTATGGGAACATAAAGGACTACTTTAAATGGATTTCAAGCATGGTGTTTTGTATACGATGAGTGGAAAATTTATGACACTTCTAAACCCACATAAAATAGTTAGTTTATGACATTTTTAATAAAATAGGTTAAAATAACCGAGATAACACTAAAACACCGATTACAGTATTATTCATTAATAAGTATTGGATCACCTCATAGCATACATCTATATTATTAAATAATTTATAAGTATTATCACCAAAATTCATTTATTTCTAAATAGTTTTATGAATATTATTGATCAATGATTTGAAGCTGACATGAGTTGTTCAAAAATGCTGTAGCCATTTTTTTACTCATGCTTTCTCGATCCATACTCGGATAATAACAATGGACAAGGCGATGATGTATAAACAAGGTAGTAAGTAAGTGATGTTTTACCTCATTCTTTGAACAATCCAGTTGCTACAGTAAACCTCGACTTCGAGGATCAATCGATCCTTGATTTTATTCATTATTAAGCCAGATCCGTGATACCAGATCTGCAA
>BSUD01000002.1:156249767-156267123 GCA_033239045.1 Fagopyrum esculentum | reverse complement strand
TTTATCTGGTTCAAGAATATTAAAACAAAATAAGAATCTACAACAACAAAAGGCTTAAGGAATTTATAGCAACATAATCACTAACACCTCTAGATGTTAAACTATAACCATCTGATAATATAATAACTCATCACCCTAGGTAAATAAGAAGAATAAAAGAAGAATTCAATTGAAAAATATCTAAACAAAATAAGCATTCAATAGAAGGGAAATAAAGAATTATATCACATCCATTAAAAAATGTTCCTTATCAGAGAACAAAAAGACTTGATGTTAAGACCATGCACAAGAAATAAATGGATATATAACTAAAGAGTATGTCTAGTTTATCAAATCATATAGAACAACACCAATTCATGCTACTAGTGAATGTAAACATTATTAAAGCATGGTAGAAAAACTTGGTTTGTTACCTACTATGTGAAAGGACTTTAAGCGACCACAATACTGAATGAGGTTTGTAAACGGATACAACAGTCTTTGCCTCTATTACATGCATTGTGATGTTTTTCATACAACACAACAATATTCCCTTCTTTCCTACGCGGGTATGTAGACGAGCGTGGTAACTTTTCGCTCGAAGCAATCCTAATGTAGAAATACCTGCAAACAAAATAACAATACGACTCTAAGACTCTCATAACAATGTTATTATTTATAGGGTCGAGTCAAGACTGACTCGACCAAGAAAGAGCAAAATGCAAGATCAAGGATAAGAGGGTATGGGAACATAAAGGACTACTTTAAATGGATTTCAAGCATGGTGTTTTGTATACGATGAGTGGAAAATTTATGACACTTCTAAACCCACATAAAATAGTTAGTTTATGACATTTTTAATAAAATAGGTTAAAATAACCGAGATAACACTAAAACACCGATTACAGTATTATTCATTAATAAGTATTGGATCACCTCATAGCATACATCTATATTATTAAATAATTTATAAGTATTATCACCAAAATTCATTTATTTCTAAATAGTTTTATGAATATTATTGATCAATGATTTGAAGCTGACATGAGTTGTTCAAAAATGCTGTAGCCATTTTTTTACTCATGCTTTCTCGATCCATACTCGGATAATAACAATGGACAAGGCGATGATGTATAAACAAGGTAGTAAGTAAGTGATGTTTTACCTCATTCTTTGAACAATCCAGTTGCTACAGTAAACCTCGACTTCGAGGATCAATCGATCCTTGATTTTATTCATTATTAAGCCAGATCCGTGATACCAGATCTGCAACTACCTAAATATATAGTAAAATCAGTGTATTAGCTTCAAAAACAACTACAAATATAAAGATATTTATGGATTTAGAGTATATATTCAGTAGTTACCGTATTGCGGTGGTGCTCAGATAATAACAATCCGACGATCTCATCTGCGACCGACTGCCCATGTCGATCGAGTAGAACCAAACTCCGATCCTGCTTTTTGGTCTTCTTGTTAGTTGGGTCGAAACAGAAGAGAGGAGTCTTCTTCTTAGTTAATTCGAAACAGGAAGAGAAGATCGGAGAAAATTGAGGAGTCTTCTTAGTAGATTTGAAACAGGAAGAGAAGATCGGAGAAATTGAGGGTTAAAGAAAAGAGATGACTGCTGCGACGAAAATGTTAGAGAAGAATGGATTTGTAGGGTATGAGGTACGTAGAGAGTATATATAGGTAGGTTAAAGGATAGAATGGTAAATACAGAAATTAGGAGTCTTTTTTTTATTCATTAAAAACTACTTCAAATTAAAAAGAACAACATAGAAATTAATAGAAGAGAACCTATAATGAAATGAAACTTAGATAAATATTTCCTAATTAGGAGAATTAGGACCCGAAAATCGAAATACCGCGTACATGATTTAAAATGAATATCTATATAGTCGATCCTTCAAATTGGAGAGATTGAAGCTATTTTGATATGCTCTCTTCATATGTCTACTTGCATTTGTTATTATTTCCTAACTAGGAGAATTACTACGCGGAAAGTTCTATATAGAGAATTCTGACTAGGGTATTCTAACAAAATGAATAGTGATGGGATTTTTTTTAATACATTTTAAATGGGGAATTTTGACGTGGAGAACGCTAATGTTGTGTTTTTTTTTTAATGACATTCTGATTAGATATTATCCCAACAAAGTTATTTTGACTAGAAAATTTTGACCGGGTATTATTAATGGGGTATTCAGACCAACAATACTTGACAAGGTTGACCTATAATTAAATAGCAAAATTTCGATCAACAATAATGGGCAAAGGTAGTTCCGACCTAAAGTATTCATATAGGAAATTTGACCGAAGGAAGGTATCCAACTATAGTATTTCAATGGTTTCTTCTATGAAGTGCATGTAAAGTTAATGTTAGCGTAACATTTTTTAGTACTTTATAGTATATGATTAGTAAGTTCTAATATCATATTTAATAATTATCACGTCAATGTACATGTACATTACTTTCGACATTCTATAGGATATATGTATGCAATAGATAGAATAAAAGGTGTAGTATGCGATAAAGCAAATATGTTAACCACATAGAAAGGTCATGTACGAGAAGCTTGTTTTTCATATGATTTTGCAAGTTGAAAAAAAAGGTGCTCACCTATCATAATCCAAATGCACATAATATTTTTTATGTGTCTCGATTTGTTCCTACAGACAAGAAGGTGGCAATAAGAGAGATTTTAAGAAGGAAAAATCTAATTGAGTGTGTACTTACTGTAAGTAGAAAGGTCGTCTATGAGAAGCTTGCTTTAAATTGATAGGAATCCCTTTTTTTTTTGAAAGGTTAATTGTATTATGAACGGGATAAGATTACAAGAGTAAGGGAGGCAATACAAGATCAAAAAACCCAAAACAGTAATCAAACAAGCCCAGGTGCGTATGAAGGAGTAGGAGAAAGGAGGAAGAAGTCTGCTGAATCAAGGAAGAGAGATGTTCAGGTGATAGGAATCCCTTACTGGTATAAAGAGGTCAAGGTAAAGGAGGATAAAGTTCCAGGTGCTCCTGTTGATGCACATACTCAGATTTATAGATTAGCCAATAATCTGGAACTTGAAGTTGTAGACACTCCTTTAGATCTTGCAAATGTTTCAGCTTCTCCATCTGCTATGGATCCTTCAATGATCAATGTAGTGTATCAAGAAGTTATCAAATTAATGATGGATAAGCAGTCAAATCAATTCATTAATTTTGCAAGTATCATTACTCATTTTTGAACACAGTTGTTAGTATGTGCACATGGATTCTGGATTTTGGTGCCACAAATCATATAACCTTTTGCAAAAGTTATTTTTTTGTGTTGACAAAGCTTGATAAACCAATCTTGATCGGTCTTCCTCATGGTTCCGTAAAGGAAGTCCATTAGAGGGGCAATGTGATCTTGTCTCCAGTCATCATACTCCACTATGTCCTCTACCTCGCTTCCACACTTCAAGCATAATCTTCTATCTATCTCTTGATCGATCCTTGATTTGCCTATGAAGGTCACTTTTACTCATCATTCCTGTTAATTTCAATACCTTACGAGTAATTCCATTATTGCCAGTGGTTACAAGGAAGACAACCTTTACAAGATACGATCCTCTGGCTTCCAGCATACTACTTGTGATGTTTCCAATATTGTTAATAAACCTTGTGATATGACTTTGTTTGATGCCAGATTAGGCCATATGCTATTGTCTAAACTTCATCATGTAGATGCTTGTCTCACTTCCAAATTGCAAAGTCTACATTGTCATGCTTGCATTACAACTAAACATCACAAATTACCCTTTGGTCCAAGCAACTCTCGAGCTAAAATTGCTTTTAGTATGATTCATGTTGATATATGGGGTCCATATCACACCTTAGCTTTGTGTGGTGCTCCTTATTTCCTCACTATTGTGGATGATTTTACTCGTTGTACATGGACCTTTTCCATGTCTACTAAGCAACAGTTAATTAAGATAATTACAAATTTTTTGGCATATCTGAAGACTCAATTCCACAATGCATCCAGATAATAGAGCTGAGTTTATGCACCATCAACTCCAAGATTTGTTTCTTGCATCTAGCATTATTCATAAAAAATCCACACCTTATGTGCCTCAATAAAACGCTAGAGTTGAACGCAAGCATAGACATTTGCTTGAAACTGCTCGTGCCCTTCGTCTCTAGGCACATTTACCTCTTCATTTCTAGGTTGAATGCATCCTCACACTACCTATTTAATCAGCCTTATGCCCTCTTCAGTCCTTGCATGGAAATCATGTTTTGAACCACAACATCAAACCTACTTACACTCACCTACGGGTTATTGGCTGCTTAAGTTTCAGTCTTCTTCCAAAAAGAGACAAGCTCAAGCCTGTTTCCACAACTAGCTTGCATCGGGCTTGGCTACCCTCTGGGCCAAAAATCTTAAAAACTCTTTAACCTCACCGCCATCAAAATACTTGTTAGCCACCATGTTATCTTCCAAGAGCACATATTTCCCTTCAGAACTTCCCATTCTCCACTTCCCTCCTCTTACTTTTCCTCTCCTCTCCTTTTGGTTACTCTTGCTCCTAATATTGATCCTCCAGTTACTCTTCCTCCTACTCATACCTCCACCATCCCTAGTCCTACTCCTCCTTCTCTTTCTTCTCCCACCGATATTGCTTCTTTATCATCATCTTCTACCACTAATACGTCATTTTCTCACTCACTTCAAGTATCATTCATAACTTCTCCTACTTCCTCTACTTCTCCCTTAATTATTTCGCCAACATCAAATCATGTTCCTTCCCTTTCCTTAATTATTCCTCCTTCTACACCATATCGTACTATCACCTCGATCGACCTACATATCATCAAGACTACAATTGCAACTCCATTTCTTCCATCACTTTGATCTTGCTTCGCACTCCCCTGACTGCATTCATGCCCTATGCAATGTCATTCAATCCTTTGAACCATTCAGTTATAATCATTCCAAACATTCTCCTCCTTGGATTGATGCCATGTCAAAGGAGATTCAAGCACTTGAACTAAATGACACATGGGATATTGTTCCACTCCCTCCACGGAAGGTTACCATCGGGTCTAAATGGATACACAAGCTTAAATATCGCCCTGATGGTACCATTGAACGACACAAATCCCGGTTGGTTGCTAAGGGTTACAATCAAATTAAAGATAAGGATTATAAGCATATATACCTTTAGTCTAGTTGCTAAGTTTGTCACCATTCGTGTGGTCTTAGCTCTTGTTGTCGCTCATTATTGGCCTTTGCATCAATTAGATATCAATAATGCCTTCCTCCATGGCTATCTTGATGAAGAAGTGTTTCTTTTGCCTCCTCAAGGGTATACTAAAGCTCCTTCTGGCCATGTTTGTCGTTTGAAACGCTCTGTTTATGGCCTTAAACAGGCTAGTCATCAATGTAACATTGAGCTCACTAAACTCCTTTAGTTACACTTCATTCAATCTCATCAAGACTACTCCTTATTTGTAAAGCAGTCCTCCTTAGGTATTACCATTGTCTTGGTGTACGTAGATGATGTTTGGATCAATGGTGATATTCCCTTTGAGATTGTCTCTCACAAGGCTGCACTTGATCATGCATTTACTATCAAGAATCTTGGCCTTGCTAGATTTTTTCTGGGCATGGAAATTGCTCGTGATTCCTCAAGATTGCTTCTCAATCAGCGCAAATATATTCACGATTTCCATCATGACACTCATATGCTATCTTGTAAAGCTGCCAGTTTTCCCCTGCAATGAAACATTCACTATCTCCCGATTCTTGAGATATATATTCTAATCTTGAAGCTTATAGACTCTTAATTGGTCGTCTATTATACCTCACTCTCACTAGACCAGACATTGGGTATATAGTCCAACAACTTAGCCAGTTTTTGGCATCACCACGTCTCCCTCACTGGCATGTTGCCACTTACCTTTTGCGCTATCTCGAAGGCACAATGGATTATTCTCTTGCATACTCTCCCCAATCTACTCTTTCTCAATGCTTATAGCGATGCCACTAGGGTTCTTGCCCCTTTTCTTGCTGATCTATCATTGTCTATTGCGTCTCCCTTGGACGCTCTCTTGTATCTTGGAAGACCAAGAAGCAACGTACGGTTAGCAAATCCTCAGATGAGAGTGAATAGCTGCTAACCTAGTTTTCCACGAGCGTACCAATCATCACAGGATCGACTGCTACTTTGCACGTGATGAGGTCCAGAGTGGCTTCATTTCCACTACTCATATCTGCACTCCAGCTTGCAAATATTTTCACCAAAGCATTGGGAGCACAACAACACATGTTCCTATCTCGCAAGCTTGGACTTGTCCTCCCTGTCCAGCTTGAAAAGGGATATAGGATATATGTTTGCAATAGATAGAATCAAAGGGTGTAGTATGTAATAAAGCAAATATGCTAACCACCCTAACAACCTCTACTATATATATATATATATATATATATATATATATATATATATATGCCTTGTATTCAAGTCAGAGGTATGAGAGTAATATCATATTCAATTCAATTATATATGTTTACGCAATCCACACTTATATTTCAATTGAAACAAACAAAGTTGAGAAATAATAATATCAACAACAACATACTAAATAAATAAACACAGTAAATAATGTTCATAATTAAAGCTACTACCTTGCACATAGGATCACATCGTTGGATGATGATCGTTTCTCAGTGATTAAAATCTTATTGCTATGTTTTAAACCTTATATTTAACCTATTATAATATGTTAAATATAAAATTATATTATATGAAGATATTTCACGGAATTTAACGGCTAAAATAAACTAAATAAGGAGATAATATGTTTGTTTACTTGCAGATTGGTTTATTTCATGTTTATAAATTAAATGGGTTTATAAAGGTTTTTAGGTTATTTTCGGGTTTAATTTATTTGTAAATGAGTTTATATAAATAAACTCTTGAAGTTACATATCTGACATCTGATTCCCAGTAGCGTATGTAAGCTCTACCTTGCCACATACGCTCTACCTTGCCCATAACGAGGATGAAGATCACCTTTGGACCAAATTTTCCATCACCAACCTTGTCATTGATATAATATCCTGATGGAATCGTTTCCCACCTCTTACCCTACATAAATGACCTTTGGAACTAGATCGGTAACAAAACAAGCAAGAACAAAAGCTTCATCAATCTATTCGAACCTCAAGTATTACTGCCTTTGTCTACTTAACTTGGAAAGAGAGAAATGAAACTATTTGGGCCCACATATCATCTTCTCGGTCACAAACTTCTCATCCATCCACTGGAAGGACCGATCCTCGGATTATACTTCTTGGGCCAAGATTCTAGGGATCAAACTTATCTAGAAAACATCTTGGACTTTGACTCTTCCTAGCCTTTGTAATCTAGTCAATATGACTTCTCTTTACATCCTTTTTTTTATATAAACATAAATTTGTGAGAAACGCGATTCTTGAACGGTGTTTACTTGAAGTTTATTATTTGAGTTAGTTTTAATTTGACGGAGATATTGCAGAGGAAATCGTAGGGGAGGCTTAACAGACCGCGGGGGCGACAAAACAAACAGCTGCGGGGGCGGCTCTGTGTAGGCGCGGGGGCGGTGGTGTGACAGAAACGGTTGACGACTCTTCTTTCTTTTTTTGAAAAGTTAAGTATATATAGAAGGAGTTTTACAAGGAGGGATCAGAAGAACAAGCTATAGATCAAGAGAAGGGAGGAGGGGAAAACAAGGAGCAAAACATACAAATCTGAACATGAGGCAACGATTAAAGGAGATGGATAAGGATACGAGCCCACATGACGGAGTTAGGAGAGCGATTACGCCACTTGTGAGCAGCATGGAGCTCGACGGCGTTGATGATGCAGTGAACGCAAGAAATGGTAGGGGTGTAGGTATTGTTGAATGCAAGGTCATTGCGGGCTTTCCAGGGGAAGTAAAGGAAAGAAGTGATGGAGGCAAGATATATGTTTAACATGAGATCATTTTTATGAGATTTCAAGTTTGAACGCCAGGTCCATAGGTCATCAGAATATAGGCAGGGAGAGTGGAGTCTAGTTCATCTAGAGATGATGTCAAGGACTAGATTATTGTAGTTGCAGGAGTTCCAAAGGTGAGAGATACTTTTGGAGTGGAGGCCACAGAGCTTGCAGAGTTCATTCAGGACGAGATTCCATTTGATGAGTTTAGACAAGGTAGGAAGTTTTGATGGTAAGCAATCCACGAAATGAAACTATATTTGGGGATGCTTAGTCCATGCCAGATATGGCTAATATTGATGGTGACGGTGGGGGTGGTGGTACGCCTGAAGAAGTTGCAAGCATTTATGGTTCTGAAAGTACCATTGGGGAGGGATTACCAATAGGGGAGGCATCAATGATCTCATCCTTGACCTTCAGGTTCATACTCCAAGAGTGACTAAAATAGTGATTATCAACAACATTCCAAATAGAGTGACATTTGAGGGAGTTGCCACGAATCCAATCACTCCAAACAATGGGGATGTGCTGATGAATCTCGTAGATTAACTTTGAGATGCAAGCTTTGTTCCAAGATAATAGTTCCTTGAAGTCAAGCCCACCGACGTCCAAGGGAGAGTAGACAACATTCCAAGCAATAAGAGCACGATTGTTGTGGTCAGTACTAGACCAAAGGAAGGATTTGAGGAGGCCTTTAATTTTATTCAAGATTGTGGAAGGGATAAGGTAGACATCAAACCAATTATTCTGCATAGCAAACAGGATAGAGGATATCACTTGTTTCCTACAAGCATAGGAAAGATTCCTAGCATGCCAAGAGTTGATTTTTGAAGTGATCTTGTGAATAAGCGGTTGATAGTCGCGAACATTGAGATGTTTGCTACCAATGGGTACACCAAGATATAGGAAAGAGAGTGAACCCTGAGGGAGATCAAAGCAGGCAGAGATGAGGAGTTTGTCAGGCGGAGGAATACCGCCCAGAAAGATGGAAGACTTGTCAGTGTTGATCTTCAAACCGGAGTAAGAGCCAAAAGCATCAAGGGTATTCTTTAGGATTGAAATAGAAGTGATATCAGCCCTGCAAAAAAGAAGCAAATCGTCAGCGAAACACATGTGGGTAAGGGAGGGGTTATGACATCTGGGGTGGGAATTGAAGTATGGGTTAAGGGTGGCTTCTTTAATCATGGACGAGAGGGCTTCAATGGCAATGACGAAGAGGGGGAGAGATGGGACATCCCTGCCTGAGACTACGAGTACCTTTGAAAAAACCTTTTAGAGTACCATTTACGTTGGTAGAATAGGTAGCATTAGAGATACATTGCTTAACCAAGTTTATGAAAGGAGGGGAAACCCGAATAGGGCAAGGCAGTGAAGGATGAAGTTATGCTCGATTGTGTCGAAAGCTTTGGAGATGTCAACTTTGATAGCACATCTAGGGGAAATGTGCGCATGGTTGTACTTCTTGAAAATCTCCTGGCAGACAAAAATATTATGCTTTATAGACCTTCCCTTCATAAAAGCGCTTTGGTAGTTACCAATAATGGAAGGCAAGGAGGAGTTAATCTTGGAAGCCAACATTTTGACGATGGTATAATAAGCAACATTGCAGCAAGAGATAGGGTGGTAGTCTGATGGGCAAGAAGGGTTTGGCTTCTTAGCAATGAGGGTTAAGGAGGTATGATTGATCTGCTTGAGGAGATTTCCGGAATAGAAAAAATCCAAGATAACCATGGAGAAGTCCAACCCCATAACGGCCTAGGACGCCTTGAAAAAAAGGGTATTGAAACCGTCGGCCCCTGGGGCCTTGTTGTCACCCATTTTGAATATGGTATACTTGACTTCATCCAGGGTAAAGGGTTTGTTAATAGCCAAGAGGTCAATGTCATTCAATTTGGTAGTTTTCGACTCTTTCGACAGCAAGGAACGCAGCAAAGGCCAAAGCTTCCTTCTCTCAATACTCTCACACGTCACAACTTAACCAAGGGAGCATGTGAACATCAACATATCAACAACGGAACGCTCAACAAGAATCAAGACTCCAACTTGGTTCTTGGAGAAGAAGAAAAGAGAAGAACGAAAGAAGAAAGCGAAGCATAAGGGAAAGACATGTAGCAACTCATGAACGTGATGAAGAATTCAGAGAAGAAGGCTTACATGGTCAACAAGGGAAGAAAGGAAACGGCTGTAGCTCTCAGGGTTGAAGAAAACGTATGCAAGAAACACGAAAAGGAAGAGAAAGAGGGAATTTATAGAAAAGGGGTGAAAGGATAGAAGAAAGGACGTTCTAGGGTTAAAAATAAGAAAGAAAAGATGACCCATAAGATAGAAGATTGAATCTTCTCTCTATGGAAGGAAATAAAACAAACGGAAAACAGATCGGCGCAATTTGTGGCGAATCCCCAAGGGCGGTTCGCCCTGTCGCAGGGACGACCACTTTCACCGCAGGGGTAGTGACAGACGACAACGTGCCGCAGGAGCGGCAGTTGTCATCATGGGGAGGTGACAACCAAAAACTGGATGTTACAAAGCATCTCCCCTTAACTTGAACACCTTGCAGCATCTTCTCATGCCGACGAACTTGTACCCCTCCATCGTCGTTGCAACCAATGAGATGACAATCACGTTCTTCGATGGCACATACCTCAAATTGTGCAGAGTGTGGCTTGTACCGTTATGAAGCTTCATCCTCACGCTTCCGGTACCTTATACCTTCAACTTCTCACCACTCATTGAGTTGAAGTGACCAAGCTCTCCACCAACCTTCAAGGTGTCAAATAATGCTTGGACTTTAGAACATGCATCGTGGTGGCGCTATCCATCACCCACTTGGACTTGCTGGTCTCCTCACTTGTCGTCAAGTAAACATCTCCGTAACCAACTTCACTGTTGACTTCACTAACCACATTTGTACGGGATTCCTCTTTGTTCTTTCCCGGCGACATCTCTCTCAACTTTTTTAAGTCCTCCCTATTCTGAGGACACCGGGCTCCATGTGAACCTTCTTCCCGCAATAGAAGCACTCGACCTCACTCAAATCTCGTCGCGAGCTTGATCTATGCCTCTAGTCATCATGCCTCTTCCATTGACTCCTCCCGGCCTTGTTCGGCTCCCTTGCAGCTAGTATGCGATCCTCTCCTTTGTCGGTAGCATCATTCTTCATCATTCTCTCACTATCCCGCAAAGCGACGGTCACCTCCTCCAAAGTGAGAGACTTCCTTCCTACAACTAACATCTACACCAAGGACTTGTAGAACTTTGACAATATGCTAACACCAACAATGCCTCCTTCCTCCATCTCGAGCGAGTAAAGCTCCATCTTCAAGTACAACCGGCTGGTCAACGACTTCGACACATAGATGATCTCGAGCTTCTCCCACAACGCTTTCTATGTGGTCTCCTTCAACACACCGTACTTGATCTCGGGAGCCAACGTCAACCGAATTGTACTCACCGTCTTCCTCTGGATGCTTCGCCACTTCTCCCTCATTGATTCAGGCTTCTCCCTCCTCCAGAGCTTGGTCATGACCGTATTGCACCAAGAAGTCTTGAATCGTACTCTGCCACAAAGTGAAGTTGATCTTCCCATTGAAGAGTGGAATCTCGAACACCTTCATCGCCTTGGCCTCCATCATACCAATACGAGATTCTTTAAGCAACCAAATTTACCCAAACACCACCACCATAACCTCAGCTCTAATACCAGTCGTTGGGGAACTTGTGCACCAACCTCACTTACAAGCTCACTTACAAGCTCGTGCACCAACCTTACTTACAAGCTCTTTTTTAAAAAGCCTTTTATTACTCTCTTCTAGATGAAGCTATACAAATGAGGGTGACCTCCCCTATTTATAGTTATTTCCACCTCCTCTACGGGAAGGTTCCGGACTCGATTCTCCTCAATTATTCCGGAGCCGTCTCACTTGATCATGTTCAAGTCTAGAACTCTCCCTAGATTTCTAATTTAGTCTACATGGTTTCATCAAGTTCTAGATGTCTCCTCATCTTCCCGGTAATTCCACCCCTTCCGGAAGGTTCCTTCACCATCCAGAGTATTCTTTTTCATTCCAGAAGGTTCTACCATATTCCGAAGTGTTTCCAAAATATTCCGCTTTCCTCCAGAATGTTCTGCTTTCTTCTGAAATGTTCTCCACCTTTCGGAGTGACTCGTTATCACAAAATTTATTTTTTAAAATATAAATTAGCCTAATATATCATACAATACAAAAACTCTTCTTTTATCTTTACCAAAACATAAAGGACCAATAAAGGATAAAGCATGCTTTATATGACATTATGCTCATACAATAGAGTTGTTGCTGATCAAACAATCACAACAAATGACAACATTATTTTCACCCAACTTCTGGTCAATCTTGTCTATCTCGCAAGTGTTATCTTCTCCGAGTCCTTCGAATATCTAACAATTAACAAGTTAAAATACTCATTGCGAAACAGAAAAATGATTTTAATAAGAATACACAAAAGTTCATATCAATATTTTGTTAATTTCATTTTCAACTAAATTCGATGTACTTGGACCCAAACAAAGATGAAAGGTATGATGCAAGACAAAGGGCAAGCATACATGTGCAAGAAATGCTCGAACAACCAAGAACGAAGAACCGAAACATAACTCTTGGGAAGCATTGTGGTCCAACACACCAAGTTGTTGGATAGTCTTATGTTCCCTGATATTCTGATCCACATGGCGAAGGCGAGATATCCCAACTCCTTTTTCTGATAAAAATACATCTGAATCTCCAAGATTCCTCCCGGTGGCATGAATTTGGTCACTGATTGCATAACGTAGACTTTGAAAATGACGAGATATTGTTTGAAGAGCAACTGTAGTATATGATGTAACTTGGTGTTGCAACCCCGGAACCCACAATCATATCGAAGGATGATGCTACTATTAATTTGCATTTCATGATAGTATTGATTGTATGTCTTATCAATCTACATATTAAATGTTGAAGAACATTAATATACATAATTACACTTGAATAGTTTCCTAACATCAATACTCAGAATTCGGAAAAGAAGGAATTAAAGATGTACTACTGAGAAGGGATATACATAACCCTAACATCAATACTCATAATTCGGAAAAGAAGGAATGAAGATGTACCAGTGATGAAGGGATAGACAGAACCCTAACATCAAGGGAACATTGAGGAATAAAAAAGAAGGAAGGAAGAAGTACACTAGTGATTAGTAGATGTTGTTCTTCGTCTTTCTTCTTCTTCTTCGGCTCTCGTCTTTTCTTCTATCTTCCAATGCTGAGAACGATGTTGAAAGGTGAGAGAATGTTTCTTATATACTAGGTATTTAGCGTAATATGGTTAAAATAATAAGGGTAACAAGGTCAATTCCAACGTTTGAACACTAGTTTTTTTATAAAAACCATTCATTTAAGCAATGTTTCAAAAACCAACCGAGAATCACTAAACACTAAACAATAATGTTTTATTGTGAGTCAAACACCCGTTAAAAGAAAACACACTGCCTAACACGCATAAACACTATTGTTTTAAGCCATCCAAACACATCCTAAGAGAATTACCACCCGGAATAATTTTATATAGAATTATGACTAGGGGATTCCAACAAAGGAATTTTGATGGCATTATTTTGGGACATTTTAAAGTGGGGTATTTCGATGTTGGGAACTCAAACATGGTTTTTTTAATGTTATTCCGACTCGATGTTTCCCTGACAATGTTTTTTCGAGTAGAAAATTTTGGACCGGGTATTTTGATGGGGTATTCCGACCAACAGTATTTGACTTGGGCTGCCTACAAATAGAAAAATTCCGACCAATGGTATTGGACGAAGGTCATTCCAATCTAGAATATCCATATAGGAAATTTGATCGAAGGAAGAGTATCCAACTATTGTATTTCAAATGGTTTCTTCATTCATACATGTAAAGTACGTTTTAGCATAGTATTTGTTAGTAGTTTATAACATATGACTAGTAAGTTTTTATGGAGATAGTATATTCTTATAGGGTTTTATATGTAAATAAAGGATATATTAGGGTCATTATTACAATATATCCTAAGTAGTATAAATACCAAAAGCTGTAACAGAATTCAGTTGATGAATATCATAATTTCTTCATATCTTCTTCTTCTTCTTCTTCAAATGGTATCAGAGCTACGAAGAATTTTTCTGCAAATATCTCAATCTAGATCTATCTTTAGTTAATCATCTATGGATGATCGTAATGATACTCGAGATAAGGATTCTCTCGATCCAAATGTCATTTCATCGAACATTAGAAATGTAGAATCCATTGGAGCTGCGATTGTGCTACTTGAAAATTCAACTGATCCTCTTTATCTTGCTCCCTCAGATAATCCAGGGATGCAACTCGTATCTACATTGTTTGATGGATCCAATTTCTTCTCATGGAAGAGAGGGATTCATATGGCACTTGGTGCGAAATTGAAATTAGGTTTTATCACAGGCACTTGCGTCAAGGATGTTGCTGATGCAGAGAAGGCAGCACGCTGGATTCGTGCAGACTATATGATACGATGTTGGTTAATTCATTCGATGAAACGAGAAGTTGCAGAGCAATTCTCTTATGTGGAGTCAGCTAAAGAATTGTGGGATGAAGTTCTAGAGAGGTATCAAATTTCTAAAGCGCCTTTGATATATCAGATCCACAAAAATCTAAACTCTATGAGACAAGAGAATGCCACTATTTCAGTTTATTATGGTCGTCTTAAGCGTCTTTGGGATGAATTGCAAGCACATGATGCTTTACCTGTTTGTTGTTGTGCTGGAATTGTACACTGTAAGTGTGAGATTCCTAAGCTTTTAGTTGAGCGAGAAGCTAAAACTCGTCCGATTCAGTGTCTTATGGGACTCAATGATCAATTTGATCATGTTAGATCGACTATTTTATCTCTTAAAACCTTGCCATCTCTCAATCGTGCTTTTCATATGGTCTTGCAAGTTGAAAAGCAAAGAGAATTTACATCTACATTAAATATTCCTCATGAAGCTTTAGCAACAGATAGACAGATTCCCTATCGCCAAGCAGGAGGAAGTAGGCAAGATTTTCGCAAGGATAAATGGGATAGAAAATGTGACCATTGCAAAGAAAAAGGCCATTTGAAGGAGCAATGTTTCAAGCTATATGGCTTTCCAGAATGGTATAAAGATTCCAAGAATTCTTCTAATGATAAACCAGTAGGTCATTCAAGAACTGGTCATTCTTTGAATGCACACAATTCAGATGGTTCTATTCTTAATTCTCCTCTGGATGAAATGGTTACCAAAGGAGTTGATAACAATACCATGTCCATGATGTTTCAAGAGATGTTCAAGTTCATGAACAACAAATCTGTCCATTCTGGATCTTCAAGTTCTGCAAATTTTGCAGGCATCATGAAATCCTTTTTAGCTCATGCTTCTTCTTCACCACATATTTGGATTATTGATTTAGGAGCAACAGATCATATATGTCATTGTCGAGAATTCTTCTCCACTCTTGTTGCCTTAAGCAAGCTTATTCAAATTGGTCTTCTTGATGGTACTTTGAAATTGGTGACTCATTCAGGAAGTGTTCCAATTTCTTCATCTCTCACTTTGACCAATGTTTTATTCATGCCAGAGTTTAAACATAACCTTCTCTCTGTCCATCGACTTATTATTCAGTCTTCCTGCAAGGCAGTTTTTGACACTGGTCATTGCTTCTTTCAGGACCATATTACTAATGTTGTCATAGCACAAGGCTACTTGGATGGTGGTCTTTACAAGCTCATTAGTCCTGTTTCAGTTTCTACTAATGATGCTTTTCCCATCTGTAGTAATGTTGACAAGTTATCTTTGCAAACTTTTCATGCTCGTTTGGGGCATTCATCTTTGCTTAAAATGCAGCATACTACTGCTTGTCCTTCTACTTCTTTGTCATCATTGACTTGTGACATTTGTACTATGACAAAGCAACACAAATTACCTTTTCCTCGTAGTAATTCATATGCTGCTCATGCTTTTGCTATTCTGCACATGGATATATGGGGCTAGTACCATACTAGATCTATATGTGGTGCACGTTATTTTCTCACAATTTTGGATGATTTTACTCGATGCACATGGACCTTTCTTATGAATGATAAATTGCATGTGCATCGATTGGTATCTGAGTTTCTAGTATATGTGCAGACTCAATTTAATGGTGTGGTTAAAATCATTCGATCCGACATTGGATCTGAATTTATTCAACATTCTTCACAAAATTTATTCAAATCTAAAGGGATTCTGCATCACAAGTCTTGTCCTTACACACCTCAACAGAATGGTCGAGTTGAGAGGAAGCATAGTCATTTATTAGCTACAGCTCGAGCTATACGACTTCAAGGACATCTCCCTTTGCACTTCTGGGGTGAATGCATTCTATCAACAACTTATTTGATAAATCTCATGCCTTCTTCTGTTTTAGGATGGAAAATTCCTTTTGAAGTTCTTCATCAATGCCCAGTTTCATATGATCATCTCAGGGATCCTCAACCAGCGTTCAAATCCATATGTACCTCAGTAGAATGCTCGTGTTGAACGTAAGCTTCATCACCTTCTTGAGACAGCTCATGCTATTCGCATGCATGCAGGTCTCCCTATTGCACTATAGGGCGATTGTATTCATATTGCTACTTATATCATTAATTTGATGCCTACTCATGTGCTTGATTGCAATATACTTTTTGAGCTATTGAACTACACCAAAGTTGTTTATGGTCACTTAAGGGTCATTGGTTGTCTATGTTTCAATCTGAAGTCTCACAAGGATAAGCTTGATCCGGTATCTTCCCCTTGTGTTCTAGTTGGTTAACCCCATGGCCAAAAAGCTTTCAAACTCTTTAACCTTGAACACAAAAGCATATCACTAGCCGTCATGTGATTTTCAAGAACATATCTTCCTTTTCAAATCTCCTCTGCCCTCCCATATACCTTTTGTTCCCTCCTTACCATTTGTCTCTCCTGCTCCAGACAATGATGTTTCTCCACCCAGTTATCCTTCTCCACCTCCTCATCCCTCGCTACACCTTCTACATCTTCCCATACTTCTCCTTCTTCCTCTTCCACTAATGATTTCTCTCAACCCATTTCTGTCCCTTTTGCTTCCTCTTCCTCTTTATTTATTTCTCCTCCTTCACCCTTCATAATTCCTCCTTCTCATACGAGACCTACTCGCACTACTCATCGCCCTTCCTACTTACAAAGATTATGCTTGTAATTCATCTACCTCTCTTCAACACTTTAACCTTTCATGTCATACATCTGAATTTGTTCATGCCCTCTACACTGTCATCTCTTCGCTTGAACCATCTCATTATAATCAAACCAAGGACTCTCCTGCTTGGGTT
>BSUD01000002.1:156177720-156230318 GCA_033239045.1 Fagopyrum esculentum | reverse complement strand
CACCAAACACACATCAATGCTAATACAAGGAATACGAGCTAAGTAAGTCCGAAGACTTACCTCGTCCCAAAGATAATCCCGCTAACCACCGCTCTCAACTTCCCGTAGGAAGGCACTCAACGCCTGGTCAAAACAAGGCACACAATCAACATCTCTCTCACATGCTAGAAGTCCTTAGACTTCTAGTCCCAATGATCTCGCAAGATCATAAACCATAATCATGCTAGGATAACAAACTCCTAATCCTCACGATCTCACAAGGTCATAACCATCACAACACATGCTAGGATACTCTCGTCCTAGTCCTCACGAACTTTTACGAAAGTAATAATACGGATATACGAGAACATATTCAAAAATATAAATATAGTCCGAAACATATTTTACGTCTTAAAATACTTTTAATAAAATATTAAATCTAATAAAATATCGATAAAAATAATAAAATTAAAAAAAATCAAAAGCGCGCCAAAATTTTGGGCGTTACAGTAACCTGGAGGAGGGAGCATGTAGACCTCTTCATCCAGAAAGCCATGAAGGAAGGCATTGTTTATGTCGAGTTGATGAAGGGGCCAGTTACAAACGAATTCCAAAGCCAAAATAACCCGACTAGTAGAGAACTTAGCCATAGAAGAAAACATGTGCTTGTAGTCCTTATTCTTGATTTGATTGTAGCCTTTAGCTACTAAGCGTGCCTTGTAGCGTTCAATACAGTCGTCTGGACGATGTTTGAGCTTGTAGACCCATTTAGAGCCGATGGCAGACTTGCTTGGGGGTAAGGAAAGAATATCCCATGTGTCATTGTCATCAAAAGCACAAAGCTCTTGTAATAGTCGGTGTTATATGGAGCATTTGAGAGCTCCAATAAAGTTGTAGTTGAAAGAAATGATCAGGGCACAGATATGTCCTAGACGTGAAATAATATAAAAAGACGAAACGGACAAAACAGTCGTTGTATCGATTCTTAACTGTTGAGAAATACGGCTTAGATATGCCCATATTACGAGATAGTTATGGATTAATTATCCCGATAATCACTAGTACAAAAACCCCCTAGACCTCGGTTGTGTTGGAACGGTTTGAAAGAACCCAGATTAAAGGTATTTTTGGACCACGGTTTTATGTATAACTGAGGACAATTGATTTTATTTTAATTTTTAGACCCCGATTATTCAATTTAACAGGGATATTAATTAAAACTTCGGACCCCGGTTATATGATTAACCGTGGTGACATTTTAATCTCGGACCCCAGTTTATTTTATAACCGTGGTAAAAGACCCTAATTAAACGGCGTCGTTTTGAGATTAGGAACACAACAACATCAAGCACCAGCCTCTCAGTTAGCCCTAACCCATCGATCCCGAAGCTCTGGTGTGGCGTTGAGCAATTCGATCACCATAGACGACACCACCTACGATCCTTTCATCAAATGCGATTGCTCCACCAAGAGTAACTCCACCTGCCACATTACTGCTCTGTATGCTCATATCTTCTCCCACGTTGTTACTCTAATCTTTGATTCCATCTTGTATGTCCTATCAGAGTGAGCTTAATTCATTATTTCTTTCTTTTCTGTATATAGGAAGGTTTACTCTTTGGATGTCGTAGGTGAAATACCTTATGCGCTCTGGAACTTGACTTATTTCACCAATTTGTAAGATATTATGCCTTTATATCCATGAAAGCAACTAGGGCTTTTCTTTTTCTCTTTCTAAATGTCTTCATTTGTTGCAGGAACTTAGGTCAGAATTACTTAACAAGTTGTATAGCTCCTTTCATTGGGAACCTTACAAAGATGCAATGGTTGTAAGCACATCCCACGTTTATGTCAACACTTCCATCTTCTAAAACTTGAGTTCTAACATTTCTTCTTTATCATTCTTCAAGTACTTTTAGAATCCATGCATTATTAAGGAGCATACCAAAGAACTAGGAAAGCTCACTAACCTAAAGTCACTCATATAGAATATCCAAAAACTCATTTGGAAACTTTCAATAACTTTAAAAATGAAATTATTTCTAAAAACGAGAATCAGAAACAGGACCGTACCATGATCTGAGCACAAAAATCCTTGTTTACACCTAGGGCAGGCTTGTTTTGATGAGAGATTACTAACAAGGGTTGAAATTAATAATAGTATTTCATCAGTAAAATTGATAATCAATCTGATTCAAACCAAGATGACTGAAAAAGAAAGCATCTTATTTTCCCATGGTCATGAATGCCCGTCTATTAAGTGCAAATGAACCAACAAGATATGAAATAGCCAAAATTGGTCGAGCTTGAAGATGAATTCATTCAATCCAGATAGCATGTAAGAAATGAATAAGAAGAAAAGCGGGATGATTAACGAATTTTATTTATTATTTGCAATGTTGTCATGTTCAGGTTGATCCAACTTACAAGAGAGGGGAAAACTCTGCACCCAGTTGAAGGCCTGTCTGGTAAGCTGAATCATGTCCCCAACATTCGGTTGTATACCAATCTCTTCCTCAACATGCAATAAACTATTTAAATAAATCATAGGCCTCAATGTAACCTTGTTAACAAAAGTTCCCGCACAAATTACAGATAAATGGTAAAATTTTGTGATCCTCTCAGGTTTAGACAAATGTAGACTACACAATTTTAATATTACAGTTCCAGCACAATTACAGATAAATAGTAAAAATCCTTGTGTGCACCTGAGCACAAAAATCCTTGGTCCCAATTTTCTTTTCCTAGTTTCAATTTATTAGTAAAATTGATAATACAAGTATGGACACTTTAGGCTTCTTTTATGAAGTTACAGTTAATAATAGTAGTTTTTCAAAAAAAAAAAGGAAATTAACAATAGTGTTCTATATGAGTAATATTTATCCCAATTTAATCCATATTTATCCCAATTTAGTTGTCTCTCCTTAAAATTCACAGTTTATGGCAATGTAGGGAAAATCCCAATTTAGTTGTCTCTCCTTAAGTAACTGTCAGCCAGAAACCATAGTCGGATTCAGAAGGGTTTGGTAAATGTTGATTTCGATGTGATTATGATTAATTTTTGAACAATCTAAATTATTGGAATAAGCCACTACTTTCCTACACATGATTTGTTCAGTTTCTGAAAAAGTTTATGCAGTTATATAGGCTTTCTTTGAAGTTGTTATTTATTGCTGATTCATTTGGTCGGAGTTGTTGATTTATCGGATTTTCTGATTCAACTAGGGATTCAAGCATTGTTGTTTATTGCTGATTCATTTGGAGTTCTTGATTCATTTAGATAGGAGCTTCGATATGCTTGTTGTTGATTCATTTGGATTCAGGCGTCATATAGGCTTTCTATAAAGCCTTATATTTTTAACAAGTAAGTCTCTTGTTCCATCTCGTTTCTACTTAGGGAGGACCTGAGTTTACGTTGTTTTTGTTTCGTTTACCTGAAAGAGGAACCATGATTGTTGTTTTATGAATATTATTTATACGAATTCTTGTATGGACGTTGTTGTTAAGAAGCTTATTGGCTTTCCTATGAGAAATCAAACAGTTTTTTGAAATAGTTTGTTCCTTAGATGATGTCTCATGAAATAAACTGACATTATTTACTTTAGTCTTCTTCAACTTTGTGTGTGAATTCTGTTTATAGTCTCATGTAGTAGATTTGTGGTTTTGATATTTTAATTGTTTTATTCATTGTTAATTTTTCTACAGTTGGTAGAAAAATTGGTTAGGGATTGTGAAATGACGGCGCCCTATGGTACTACTATCCTATATCCAACAACAGGTGGAAACATTGACACTTTTGAGGCAGTCACTCCTTGTGCACTATTCGACATTCTTACACCCCCATATTCCTCAAAAGATGGACGACATTGTGCTTACTTCCGCAAGGCTCATAGAAGAGAGCTATTGGTATCTTTCTACTCAAATATAATTCTTTTTGTTTTTTTTTTTGAAGTGAAATTTTGTATTATCAGAGATGGGAATATACAGAGAGTTCAACTAGAAAGCACAAAATACAAGGGGGAGATTAAGGGAGTTGGATGCCTAAGATCTTAGCCCATGTGTTTGATTCACTGGATCGATTTTTCCAAGTGCTAGCAACATAGTTCTTGGTGGTAGAGATGATGTCGTGAGATGTCGATGTGGGGTGCTTGAGACTCTGGTTGAAAATAAGATCGTTTCTGGCCTTCCAGATGTGGTAGATGTAGTTAGTGATAGTGGAGATTTGAAGTAGCGACTTCAGGTCATTTTTATGGATGGTGAGGGAGCTGAACCAGGTCCAGAAGTCAGACCAGGAGAGATGATGGGCAGGTTCACGAAGCCAGGCGAAGAGTTGGTCCAGAACCGAGGTAGAGTAGTTGCAGTCTTGGAAGAGATGGTCTTCAGTTTTTGGTTGAAGGTTGCAAAGCTTGCAGGTATCGCTAGTGACAATGTTCCATGATAGCAGTTTGGTGAGGGTCGGGAGGCGTTTGTGGCAGGCTAACCATGAGATGAAACTGCATTTTGGGATATTGATCTTGTTCCAAATGGAATTGTGAGGAAAAGAGTGGCCTGTGTTGTGCGGTTTCCATGTGAGGTTGTAGGCAACCGTCGTAGAGAAAGAGCCATTGTGCTTCACAACAGTGTTGAGGAAGGTGGTGCCATTACTGGAGTGGATGATCTCGTCCTTGATTTTGAGGATGGCGTTCCAAGTGTGACTGAACTTGTAGCTAGGATGCTGAGTCCATAAGGAGTTTCATTTTGAGGCAGGCTAATTCTTTTTGTTTTTTTCTATATTTTTTTTAATATAAGTTAATTTAATTCAAAATACACCCCTGACACAGGAAGTCAACAACAAAAGGAGCTAAATTCTGAGGAAGTTGTTTGGTTAGAAGAGACCCAACCTCCTGAAGACGGCATGGTGCTAAGGGGAGAGTGCAGAGGTCCTGCAATAAAAAAACCTTATAAATTTGAAGGTTGTGGCTGTAGCGTATACACTTGCACATTTGGGGCAGACTTCGAGGCTTTAGAAACATGCTTACTCATTTCATTGAGGAGACGAAGCTAGGTACTTGTCTTGCTCTCTTAGATTTCGGTTACAATTGTTTTCCGAACTCACAATATAAATCATTAGGCATCCGAAAATCAGTTTAGAAACATGCTACTTAGGGAGGACATAAGTGTAACACCCCGAATTCTCAAAACTCGGAGCGTTACTGGTTAGGACCTCACAATGGGTCCCGACCTTAGTTTGACAACAATATTACTAGGATCTTGCAACAAGACACAAATAAGGAAAAACCGAAATTCATGAAATAGTATTTTTAAGGTAATGAATGCAACACGGTCTAACAGCCTACAGTACTTAAACAAGGGAAAGACGAACAACTGTCTTAACAAAAGAAAGAATGACAATCAACAACCCCAACCCCCACTCTAAGGAGTACGGAGACCCGGCTGACCACTACTTCTGGATCACTCAGCTGCTGGTCTAACCTGCGGTAAGTCTAAAAACACAACAACAGAACCCATTAGCTAGTTATCTAAACATTAGAAGAACAATAATAGCACACATACACATAAAAGAATAAACACCCATCATGCTTTCAAACAAGTCCATTTATTATCTTAAGTTAAGTTACTCATTCACGCTAATGATACTTAGATTGTGACACGAGGGATTCCCAAACCTCGCCTCCGCCCCCGTGTAACCATCAGGAATGGATCCGATGCATCTCACCTTGTACCTGCCTGGTCTGGGTATAGAGAACCTCCCAGTCTCCTGTCAGAGCTGGGCAGTGATGTCACGGCCCGTTATACATACACTTGGGCCTTAAACATAATAATAATGGTCGTCCTAGCAAGTTATTATTATTAAAATCACGCACATAGCACACACAACCACTATCACTCAACTAATATCCAGAAACAGGCTAAGTAAGTCACAAGGACTTACCAGAGTCAAATCACACTCTAACAAGTCTCAAATCAGTCCGTACTCGCGGTAACTCAAACGCCTGTCAAATAAGGCATATGGATCAAAATCACATCCAGATGTCCAACCTCATGCGAAGGAATTACGGAAAAGCTCTCTTACGGTAAAAGACCATTTTACCCTTAGTGCCGAAAGTTCTCAAAGTTCATTCTTAAATCTTACTAATTCCTTTTATAACTTGTTTTCTATAATTGGTCTCTCTCGGTTAGCTACTCATAGGTTGTAAGTTCAAAACTTGAATCCACTCGAAAAAGGGACAACACTCCTCCTCCTTCCCGGTTACTACTCTATTCTTATATAATATCAATCATTACACCTCTACATCTATATACATAATTTCATAACTCTCAACTCGTACTTAAATACGTAAGTCCATATATCCATATACCCTATACTTATACCTACAATTATTTTCCTATATATATACATTACATATGCCTATTATTCTTATGTTTCTATATACTTTACCCATACTCCAACTTATACATTTATATATATCCGTACATACCCACTGCGCTAACTCATATATGATTATATATACATCTCTCTCGCATACAAACTATTATACGTATACATATATATATATATATATATATATATATATATATACACAAAGCTGATACATGTAATTATACTTATCGAACAATCGACATTTACCTATCCCGTACCCTCGAACCAAACATCTCAGCCTTGCCTACCTACAGTTCTCAAACGGCTCACACAAACTGCCCTTACTAACCTACAGTACTGCTTACCCATTTCACCTCTACTCTACTGTTTATATACATACTTATTTTCACACTTATAATAGCAGGAGAGCAGAAGAGGCAGAGAAGGCGTCTTACCGGAATTACAGTCCGGCAAGGTGTTAGGCGGAAAGGGTCCTGCGGTCGAAGGCGGGGGGACTCCGGCTGGTTCGTTTCTCTTCGTTCCAACAGTGTAGACAGGCGCAGTTTGCGGGGAGGCGTTGCAGCGGCCGGTGCAGAAGGCGACGGGGCAGGGAGGCGGCGCCGGTTGGTAGCTACTGGTCTGCTGGCGTTCCACACGGCCTTCACTGGTGGTCGGCTCTGTTGCTGCTGCGTGAAGCCGGAGTGTTGCTGGTGAGATCCGAAACAGAGAAGAGAACGAAAGGAGAGTAGCGAGGGGAAGAAGGCGACGAAGCTTACCAGGCTCCGGCGGCGGTTGGGCGGTCGACAGGTGCGGCGCGTTGCTGCTGCTGTGTCGACTGCGTCGTTGGTGGTAGGTCGTTCGGCAGGCGAAAGTGAGAAGTTACGCAGTAGAGAGAGACTGTCAAGAGACGTGGGGTAGAGGGTAATTAGGTTAAGCTTTGGGTTAAGTGTAGATTAGGGTAATTGAGAGAGAGATGGGCCGGCTGAGATTACAAGGTCCAGTCCTTTTCTCACCGAATGGGTCGGCCGAACACTGGGCCCCAAAATTGGGCTGCCCAGGACTTAATACAATGAGCTGAAAGTAATCCTCGTTATACACCCGGAATCGTTGAAGTACGGAACTAAAATTACGGAAATATATTTCGGGATTAAATCCTAAATTATGTCTTTTCATTAAATTTTTAAGGTACGGAAATATCTCCGGTTACATCTTTTATTATTTTATGTGAACTAAGGTCGCATAAAATAATAAAGTTAAAAATTCATTTTAACTTTATTTAAAGGTTAGAGGTTAGCGGATCGGAATCCGGTTAAGTTCAGTATTAAACGGAGTTTAAAATTTTCGATTATTACAATAAGGTTACGTTGTTTTTGTTGCTGATTCATTTTGTTTACTTGGAAGACAAAAGTAAATAATATCAGTTTGTTTATCCTGAGGGAGATAACGACAATGCTACTTACATGATAACCGTGGTCTAGGGTATTTGTACTTGTGACACTACTAGATAATTGACCTATTGTAACAACATATTTGTAACAGATTTTTTTATTGTATTACTATAGGTATTTGACAATGGTTTATGTAATGGTTTTGCAAGATTGACTTATTGTAATGTCATGCTTGTAATGGATGTTTACTTATGTTGATATAGGTGTGCTATGGTAATGGTCATGTGTAACGGTTATAAAAAGTTACAAAACTAACCCCTAATGTAATGATAATTGTAATGGTAGGCTGTAAAATATTTGGCGCAAAAATAAAGAAATATACCGCTCACCATTGGACGCAAAACTAACCTTTCTCTAGCATCGAACTCGCTTTTGTAAAATCCGAAAATTTTGATTTCCGATAGGTTCCGAGTCAAACTGGACTTGGACCGTTTTGAACCTCTTCCGTTGTCTTATTTTTTTTATGTGTAGGAATATTGCATAATTGTTATCAAAATCTTAATCATCTTTTTATTTTATTTTTCTTAAAACTTATATCTTTATTTTTATTTTTACCTACCAACCTTCTACCTCTAACCTATATTTAATTTCAAACCCTAAATTCATCCCTCTTTCCTCATCTTAAAAATTTAGCCTTCCGCATACCTAAGTTCCCCTTCCCCTTTCCCTTCCCCTTCCCAGAACTCTCCTTCACCTATTGATTTGAAACCGGCCGGCCAGCCGTGTCCGCCTAACCTAGCAGCGAAACCGGCCACCGGTGCCTTCTTCCTCCTTCTCAGCCTCGAGTCTCCCCTTCTTACTCATTTGAAACCACTTATCTCCTACCTTTCTTCTTTGAGCCCTCTCCTTCGCTTCGCCAGTGAGCCCTCCTGTTGTCCGGCCACATTTACAGAGATGCCAGGCCAGAAGGGAGACGCCTCGCTGCCGCCTCAAACCCGACACGCGGGAGGACGTCTCGCCGACACGTCAGCCCGATGAGAAGATAGCCACCGCCGCTTGGACTCCCGTTGCCGCCTCCGGTCCAATTGCTTGAGAAGAGTGTCGCTAGAATCGACTCCGTTGTTGGCCACTGATTCCGGCGCCAAACTTGTTCCTCGATTCCTTCTTCCTCCTGCAAAGCCGAGTGATTCAGTAGGTAGGTTCTTCATTTGTTTGTGTGTTTGGATCATATTTGGTGCAGGCGTTTGTGACTTTGTGAGATAGATGATTGCTGGTTATTATTGTAGGCATTGTTATATTTGTGTGATTGTTTTGATTAAGTTAAGAAATTGTCGGTGTAAACCCTAATTTCGGAATTGGGATTTTTGTAGCGGAATCTGGATTAGGGTTATATGTGTAAATGTATGTAACATTTATGTTAACAGTCCATTAACATTGTGGGCAAGGGATCTAAACTTGCCACTCCTTAACCTACAATCCTAATTAGCTATTGAATAAACTCGTGCCTAACTTAGGGAATGTTGTGCTATGTAGAGACATTGAAGGAATTGAAGAGTCAAGAATTTTCAGCTTCTTGTTATAAGCATCAGCCTCTATTTCTTCTAGATATCTTTGTATACTACATGCAACTATATCATATTGTATTTTACACTTCAAATCATATTGTTTGTATATACCTAAGGGCATTTCTAAACTTGTAGTTTCATATAGTGATGTACCTTCTTATGATAGTTTCCAATCCACTAATGATTTATGCTTGCAGTAAAGGAATTAGTGGGTTTGACATGGCACCCACTGTTGATGCGATCTTGCCTTGTGCCGTAACTGCAACAATTCTGCATGGTGTTGATGCTCTTACTAGTATGTTTTGCCTAGTGTGATGTTATTTCTTGCATTTCTTCATAGAATATATTTCATGGATATTCTTGACTCTATGGGTGGGTATTATGACTGCAATTGAAAATAAATTATTTGAGTTGATACACTACTTCTTTCCCAAGCTTTTTGAGTTTCTAAGGTCAGAATTTTGTGATTGATATTATGGTTTCATTTGAGCTATTTGATATTGGGACAATCATCATTTTCTAGACTTGTTTCTTTGTTATATGCTACTCTAGTTTCTGTTTAGCTATATTTTCTGGGAGATAGAGATTTGACAATATCTTTTCTTTGTTCATTTGTTCTTATATAGAAAATTATATTTGGTGTTGCCCTCTTGTAGCATTGTGAATTCTATTAAAGCATTGGTGGAAGCCTATTTTATGGTGATTGATAGCACACTCAACAATGCCACAATAAGTTGAGTTTTTTACATTGTCATTTAAAGTATTCCTAGCTTAGTAATACAATGCCCCAAGAAGTTGAGTTTACTTCCGGGTTATTTAAAGGATACAGTTCGAATTAGGAAATGCTTGAATTAAGACAAAATGTTCTTTTTTTTATCCATGTAATCAGTATGTATATACTTCAATACTTGGCAATAAATCAATTTAGTCTTCTTAACATGAAAGTTGCATTGACAGATGGGGCTGCTGGGTTATGTATGTTTACATTGATCATACAAACATGTCTTTCTGCTTTTCTTCAAAATTTTATTACTTTGTGCTTATGTCTCTGTTACATCAACACTTGGAGGACATGGGAGAACAAGGCTTATGTGGAAGAACTTGATCAATTAACAGGTAGGGTCACAAAATACAATATTGCTGATTCATTGTCTCTAACAGTGAAAACCAATCAACAGAGGCCAACAGGGAGTCAATAATTCCAAGGCAATCTACATTCGTCAGATTTCATGCAGCAAACCCTTTACCAAAGAACAGCTTCATAGTGTGGGCAGTATGCGCAAAACTCGACTTCTTGTTTAATTCCGTGATGCATATTATTATATAGTGATATGTTCCTTGGTTGCAAGTGCAGCGGTGCTTCCTTGGACAATTTGGGGGCTTCGTGTTTTGCTCAGACTACTTAACACTTCGGTAGGGCTTCATCACGGTACCTAATACTAATCTTGAACCTAGTGCAGTTGCTGATATTTGATATCTTTATTGTTGAGATGTTCTTCTTGTGGTTTAAAAAATCATCGAATTGTTGTTGTGATTTTTCTCCATCCTTGTGGTTATTGTTATGCACGTTATAGGGCTACTGTTTTTTTTAGGGTTGTTGACTTATATGTTGCTTAAGTTCTTGGTTAAGTTTTTAATTTTGTATCAGTTTGACAATTTGAGTTGTTATTTTGTTAGGTTTGGAATAGAGTTTGTTTACTATTGTTGAGTTCTTGTTGTTATAGCGTTGGAATAGTGTTTGATATGGTATTTGAACTATTGCAGGACGAAGATAACGAAAGATGAAGTTCAAGCAGGGTTCATGGCTAGTCTTTTTTTTTGCAAGTAATTTTTGGGTTGATTATGTGATCAATCATGAGTTGTTTCGGCAAATATGAGAACTTGTGTAATTAGGAGACTATATATATCTTTGTAGGTGACATGTTGCCCATGCTTTGACAAATACTTAGCATTATTTTGACATTTAAAATATTAATCTATGGATTAATATTAGTATTTTGTATGAAATTTGTATAATTTATAATTTATCAAATTAGTTGTACACATCAGGTATTGTGGTAGCTATTATAGACCATATAACAATGGTTCTATGGAAGGTGACAATTGCCTACTTTTTGTAATGGTTGTCCCTTGTAATGGGTCTATCAATATTGTAATGGTAACATCTATTGTAATAATAATTATTTTTTGTAATGGTTGCACCTGTTGTAATAGTTATGTGTCTATTGTAATTGTTTTAAACTTGATTTTTCAAACCGTTACAGTAGAGTTTATTTTCGTTGCTAGATACCTATTGCAAGGCAGGCTATTGTAGCGGAGCATAATCCATTACTAAAGCCTTACAGTAACAGTTTTGAAGCCTTAAGTAACTAATTTTGACGGTTACAACATGCCATTTATTTAGTAGTGTGAGTGAGATCATACTCTTGCCTTTTAGGCATAATATTTACTATTATGTCTTTCTTCACTAATCCTTTCACTATTCTTATTTGTACATGATTGATGCAGTTTTAGATAGAGACTTTCTTATAGAGCTCCTATTTGCAAATTCAATCGCTGCCATTCATCTCTCTAGACCCAATGAAGGGGTCTTATGGGCTTCAGAAGAGTTTGAATTTTTAACTCCTAGTGACTCTGATTCTACTGGAAGCAGCATAATGCCTCTGAATGACTAGTATTGTTGTAGTTATCGACATGTTGTTGTGATGGTGCTAACACAGAGCAAAATGGCATTTGAACATTAGATCATTGCATGCTTTGAGTAAAACCGTGGTGTTTTTTTTTTTGTATTCAAACCTTGCAACGACGGTTCAAAACCGTGGTACTTTTTTTATAAAAAAATTCAGAAGTGGGACCCTGTTTTTTTATAATAACCGGGGTCCGAAAATTACCCCGGTTATTAAAAAACCGGTGTCCGAAAAAATTAACCCGGTAACATTTTCCGTGGTGCGAACGCCCGGACCTCGCTCCCGTTAACCACGCTTCCTTAACCGGGTTCCCATGTACAAAATAACCGTTGTCTAGGGGGTATTTGTACTAGTGAATATTCCGGATTTTAGATTCCAATTTCATAAAATTTGGAAAGCGAAAAATATAACCGCGTTTCAATTAAATAGTTTGGATATATATAATTATATATATATGAAATGAAGAGGCGGCCACTGCCCAGGAAAAGGATGTTTTATACTTACAAATGAGAATGGTGACATCAGTAATTATCTCATCTCCTCACTTTTATTTTTCATTTCAATTACAACTTACAGAGAAAAGAGCTCGAGAACAAGAGTGGAACTTTCGTCCATCTTTACTTAGCCATAGATCAATTATCATTCATCTTTTTTCAAATTCATTTGTACCATCGAGACCCTTATCTTTTTCTCTTCAACGTGGTACCAAGTTATTTCCCGTTTGTTAGCTTTTTGGTCAAGCCTCTGTTTATCGTTATCGGAACGCCGACGGACCACCGCGAGCCGCCGAACTTTGAGTTAGATACCGTGCTCTTATTCCCTGCATTGCCAAGAGTCTGTATCTTCTTCCGGATCGTATATCGGGTTAGTAACGAATAAGTTAAGAATTTATTCGTTTTCCGTATTGCAGGTTAGTATAAATTGAACTTAAGTTTGTTAAAATGGATAATTGGAAAATCCATTATGCTCGTTACATTATTCTGGTAATTATGGGTTTTTAGTTTGATGATCATATCATGAGTTCGATATATGCCCTGATGTGGCTTTAAGGTTTAGCATGTTATTCGAGGTTTATACGATATTTATGATCCTTATGGATCCCTTGGGTCTAGGTGTGATCCCTTTAATTGATAGGAGGTTTGACCGTTGTTGAGATTATTCCGAGGTTGAGGTAAGTCCATACGTAGGACTTACTTAGCTGCATTCCTATATCGGATGTATGCATGAGTGGTGTTTGTTATATACTTGATAGCATGCGTTGTTGATTATTACCGACCTATGTTTTATTGGATAGCCCCCTTGTAGTCGGAGAGATAACCCTTCCCTTTCATCTTATAAGGAGTATGGGAGGTTCTCTGTGGTCAGGCCAGTATTGGTAAACGGGTAAATGTGTGATAGCATGATTAAGTGTTTATAATTCCATGACTTGTGTTTGTTCTTATGCATTATCTTATATATGAATGTTTAGCTAACGGTTTCATACCGTGTTGTAGATGATTTGCAAGATAGGATAACTACAGAGTGATCAAGATGGGGTGATCCCCCCCTTTTTCTGGATATATATACATAATTTTTCAAAAAAAAAAAGAAAAGATGGGGTGATCCGCTGAGGGCTTCCGTACACTAGGATTGTGCGAGGGTTTATGGGATGTTTTGTGTGTCTATGGATATGGTTTTGCTGTTTGTACTCAGCCGTACTTTTGTAAACCTTGTTTGTATATATTTATACAGTTAGATGTTTTCGTTTTAATCTATTTGTGCCTTGTTGTAAGATCCAGTGAACTTGTTGTCAAGTTAGGGTCAGAATCCACTGTGAGATCTTAGCCCAGTAGTGCCGCCCCCAAGTCCCGCGGATTTGGGGTGTTACAGCTCTTTAGTCATGGCATGAACCCAAGCAGGAGAGTCCTTGGTTTGATTATAGTGAGATGGTTCAAGCGAAGAGATGACAGTGGAGGGGCATGAACAAATTCAGATGTATCACATGAAAGGTTAAAGTGTTGAAGAGAGGTAGATGAATTACAAGCATAATCTTGTAAGTAGGAAGGGCGATGAGTAGTGCGAGTAGGTCTCGTATGAGAAGGAGGAATTATGAAGGGTGAAGGGGAAGAAATATATAAAGGGGAAGAGGAAGCAAAAGGGACAGAATTGGGTTGAGAGAAATCATTAGCGGAAGAGGAAGAAGGAGAAGTATGGGAAGATGTAGAAGGTGTAAGTGAGGGATGAGGAGGTGGAGAAGGATAAGTGGGTGGAGAAACATCATTGTCTGGAGCAGGAGAGACAAATGGATGGTAAGGAGGGAACAAAAGGTATATGGGAGGGCCGAGGAGATTTGAAAGGGAAGATATGTTCCTAAAAAATCACATGACGGCTAGTGATATGCTTTTGTGTTCAAGGTTAAAGAGTTTGAAAGCTTTTTGGCCATGGGGTTAACCAACTAGAGCACAAAGGGAAGATGCCGGATCAAGCTTATTCTTGTGAGATTTGAGATTGAAACATAGACAACCAATGACCCTTCATTGAATGTAAGATCCAGCATCAGATTATGAAATCTGCCTGAACCCATCGTGTAAGCTAAACTTCATCTCCTATTGTCGGTTTCTTGTAAGTTCCATCAACAAAACCGAGCTTCTGCTTAGCTCGAAGAGCCATATGAATGCTTCTTCTCAAATATATGAAATAGGAGCTGTTGAACAAAATTGAAACCAGCTGCATACTAGGATTGTTTGAGTTGGCCAAGTAAAGTGGATCGTTCACATTCACAAGTGTGCTTTGAACCAAACTTGGATCGAAAGGTAGATTATCAGATCCATGTGTGCTTCTATTCGCCATGAGTAGCGAGTAGAAGGATGGATAATCAAAAGTTTATTTGAGGGCATATAGTAATGTGATGTGTTTAATCAGAAGTAAAACGAGATCTGAGAAAAGCTATTCAAATGCCTATCTATGATACCATGTCAAATGGAGTAACTGAATACAGAATCTCACATATATGAATGAGTTGTTTACAAGTCTCTCTATATATATATATGCTAGAGGATAGTTTGTTAGTCTAATCCTTTTATTACAAAAGTTTCCCACTTATTCCATATATTTGTATATAATATCTATTGTAATGAGAGAAGATAGTTGTACCACATTTGGAATTTCAACAACACAAGTCGAATGATGCACTCCGGTAGCGTTGCATCCTAAAATCATATCCTGGATTTCAACAACACAACTGGAATGATGCACTTCAGGTGGTTGTACGTGTATTGTGTATTATGTATTGTGTATTGTGCATATAATAGAGTTCAGTGATGGGGTGCAATGCAGATATCCAAATACTTCGATATGTTGTATACAAAGAATAATGGGTCAAACCTGTTAAATGCTAATATTGATGACCACATCTTAGTGAACTCTACTTTGATAATGTTGTTGTTTAACTTTTGATAATTGTTATAACTTATAACCATTGTTCTATAACAGTGTGGTTGCTTTTTCACTTTGATTCTTGGCATGGGCGGAGCCAGGGGTGGGCTTGACTAGGCTGTCGTCCACACCAGCCCAAAAACAGTATTTTGGACCATATATTTTTCCACTGAATTAAAAAAAAAAACTAACGTGTCTCAGTTTTTAAAATTTTACTGGAAGTGGTCTCCTCACCCCTCCCAATTGTCCCCCTCTTTCAAATTGTGCATGGCGTTGAAATTTTAAGGTAATCTTATTCCTTTTAATTTTTTGTAATTATTTTACTTTTACAAATAACATTAATTATCAATTAAGTATTTAATAATTAATATATAAATTTAAAACTTAATTTATATTAAGGTTAGCTAGAGAACTAATATATAATTATAAGATAGTTAGTCTTATTATTTTTATTTGATTTAACTTTTAATTCCGTAAAAATTAAATATATTTTGCTAGTAAAGTATATAAAATTTGATTTCATGAAGTTGTAAAGGTTGAAGTCTTAAGTAGTCACAATATCGTTGTGTTCTTTTTTTTTTTTTAAATGTACTAAAAATTAAATATTTATTATATTGTATATTATATTATGACTAAAAAAATATATAATTTTTTTTTAAAAAAAAATAAATTTCGCCCACCCCTTTAAAATTTCTGGCTCCGCCCCTGATTCTTGGTGAAAGCCGTTTGGGTATTTGTTGTAGATTACAATTTTTGTAGTTGTGAAGAGGATCCAGGATTATCATTTTAGGTAGGCTAAATTTGCCTTAAACAATAAATGATACACATTAACATAATTACACGGTAATAACGATATATTTATGTTATTAGTTTTTATGAATATTCTTTTACCTATAAAGCTTCAAATAAAATAAATCTATAACCATAAAAACATCATATATAAAATCATAAAACTAGAATTATATATTACTAATGTTCTTTTAAAAGAAATTATTATTAAGTTGTAATTAAATTAAGACACCACACAAAAAATAAATACATATAATACATGTAATTCACATTAAAAACATATTTACTTCTATGTAATTCACATTAAAATCATCATATAGTTATAATTTTAGATTCAAATATGCTATTAAAGTTCTTTAAAAAAAATATTATTAACTTGTAACTAAATTAAGACACCACACAACAAATAAATACATACAATACATGTAATTCACATTAAAAACATATTTACTTTTATGCAATTCACATTAAAATCATTTTATAGTTATAATTTTAGAATTCAAATATGCTATTAAAGTTCTTTCAAAAAACATATATTATTAATTTGTAACTAAATTAAGACACCACATAACAAATAAATACATATAATTCACTTTAAAAATATATTTACTTATATGTAATAGATGGAAACCATTAAAGGAATTGAACTAAAAAAAGTATCAAAGGAGTAAAATGTTCTCCCAACAAGGATCGAACATAGTACCTTACCTTTTGGGTACTAAGGTAGGCAATCTACCACTTGGACAACAAAAATCTTGTGCTATTTACATATACATTATTACTAATATTTTTTGTTTTGGGGTGGGCTGGAGCAAACCCCAGCCCACCCCTAGATCTGTCCCTGGTGAAGAGTAAAGTATGTCAAAAGCTTGGTTGTTTTTTTATACAAAAGGTTGTATTTTGTACTTAATTTAAGAATGTGTTAGGTTGACTGATATTTATCATTATTTTTAGTTTTCATTAGGGATATACGTGTACATTAAAATAAAATTAACTCAAATAGTAAACTTCAAGTAAACACCCTTCAAGAGTGTTGTTTCCCAAATATTTACGTATACATAGAAAAAAAAAAGATATAAAAAGAAGTCATTTTGACTAGATTACAAAGGGTAAGAAGAGTCAAAATCCAAGATGTTTTCTAGAAAAGTTTGATCCCTAGAATCTTGGCCCAAGAAGTAGAATTTGAGGATCGGTCATTCCAGTAGATGGATGAGTAGCTTTTGACTGAGAAGATGATATGTGGGCCCAATCGATGACGTTGCTAGTAGCGTTGTTGAAGATAGTTTCAATTCTCTCTTTCCAAGTGAAGTAGACAACGACAGTGATACTTGAGGTCCGGATATGATTGATGAAGTTTTTGTTCTTGCTTGTTTGGGTACCAAGCCAGTTCCAAAGGTCATTGATATTTTGATGTAGGGTAAGGGAGGTGGGAGACAAGTCCATCGGGATGGTATATCAAGGACAAGGTTGGTGAAGGGAAATTTGGTCCAAAGGTGATCTTCATCCTCGTTATGGGCAAGGTAGAGCTTACAGACGCTATTGGGAATCAGATGCCTGATATGTAGCTTCAAGAGTTTATTTATATAAACTCATTTGCAAATAAACCTACAAGCCCTTATAAAAACATTTAGTTTATAAATATGAAAATAAACCGTATAGACATGTGTAATATTGTAAATAAGAGGGTTATCTCATGTAAATAAAGGTAGTTTGTAACTACCGTAGTCGAGCTATATATATATAGCATACATGTAATTCAGAACACAAGTTTGTTACAACCAATATACACATATTCATACACATTTCATCTTCCCCTATATCTTAATATGGTTTCAGAGCTGCAGCTCATGCTTCCGCACGAATTTCAGATCTACACACTTCTTCTTCTTCTTCTTCTTCTTCTTCTTCTTCTTCTTCTTCTTCTTCTTCTTCTTCTTCGCTTACTGAATCGAGTTTACTTAGCAGGTGATGGTAGCAGATCCACTGAGTCCAAATTCCAATCAGCTTTTAGCAAATCGATATAATGGAGCTAACTCGAATGGTCCTCTCTATCTTTCCAACTGAAGGGTTGACATGGGCATCCAAGCTTGTAGCAAATCGATATAATCGAGCTAACTCGAATGCAACTTGTATCTACCTTATTTGATGGATCTAATTTTGTTTCATGGAAAAGAAACATTTGAATGGCCTTGAGAGCAAAACTGAAGTTAGGATTTATTGTTTGAAAGGTGACTAAACTTGAATATGTTGAAGAGAAAATAATTCGATGGAAAAGAGTTGATTACATGATTAGATGTTGGCTTGTACATTCTATGAATCCAGATATAGCTGAATATTTTTCATATTTTGAATCTTCTAAAGAGTTGTGGGATGAATTGAAAGATAGATTTAAGGTTTCTAATGCTCCTCTAATCTATCAATTGCATAATGCACTAGTTGTTATTAATCATGATGCACTAGTTGTCGCTAGAACTTTTCCATCTAGCAAGCAGGTGGCAGCTGAATTGACTACCGAAAGGAAAAGCAAGACAGATTGTGTACTTATTGCAAAGAGAGAGGACATCTTAAGGAGGTTTGCTTCAAGCTTACAAAAATTCCTGATTGGTGCAAAGGATCTAAAGGGAAATTGACAAATTCTGGCCATATTGCTGCACATGTTCAGGATAATCTTGCTGGAAATTCTACTATGGATTTTTCATGTGGATCTTTTAATGATCCAGCTCTTGACAATTCAGTCATTCAGGAAGTTATGAGATTAATGCATAATCATAATTCCTCTTCTTCTCCTTTTGCAAGTTCCATTAATTTTGCACGTAATCTCTTGTCCTCTTCTTCTTCTTCATCCAAGAGTAATATTTACACTTGAATCTTTGACATTAGAGCAACATACCACATCTTCTATGATCAGACTTTATTTGATCACTTGGATAGTCTTTCTCATCCTATTTCTATTGGTCTTCTTGATGGATCAATCAAGCAAGTAACACACACATTGAAACTGTAGTTGTTTCACCTTCTTTGTGCTTGACTAATGTGTTGTATGTGCATGATTATAAGCACAACTTATTGTCTGTTCACAAGCTTATTCATAACACTGCTATTGAAGCCATGTTTAAGTACGTCTTTTGTCAGCACATTTCAGGACCATACCAATAATAAAGTCATTGCTTCTGGTCATAAGGAAGGAGGACTTTACAAGCTTTCAACAAATTCACATTCTAAAGCCAAGTTACTTGGTTTTAGTCATTCTATGTTGTCAATTACCAATAAGAATGTACATCTTTTTCATGAGAGACTTGGTCATACTTCTGTTACAAAATTACAACATTTATCTGGTTGTAATATTAGTTCGAATATTGCTATAAACTGTGGCACATGCATACTTAATTGCTAAACAACACAAATTGTCTTTTTCTTCTACCAATTCTTATGCTAATCAGCCTTTTGCTTTGATTCATATGGACATCTGGGGTCCTTATCACACCCCTTCTGTATGTGGTGCTAAATATTTTTTAACCTTAGTTGATGATCACACAAGGTGCACTTGAACCTATTTGATGGAACACAAGTAACAAACCTATTATCCCCTCATTTAGTTTATTTCAGCCATTGAATTCCGTGAAATATCTTTCTATAATATAATTTTATATTTAACATAATATAATATGTTAAATATAAGGTTTAAAATATAGTAATAAGATTTTAATCACTGAGAATCGATCATCAGCCAATGCTACGATCCTATGTGCAAGGTACGTAGTAGCTTTAATTATGAACATTATTGACTTGGCATGCCCCGGTCGCCCTACGCGAATGTGTTTATTTATTTAGTATGCCGTTGTTGCTATTATTATTTCTCAACTTTGTTTGTTTCAATTGAAATATAAGTGTGGATTGTCCAAAGTTATGTATGTTGACTATATAATTCTTAAATATGATATTAGAACTTACAAATCAAATACTATAAAGTACTACCATATGAACGCTAAAATTAACTTTACATGCACTTCATAGAAGAAATCACTCAAATACTATTGTTGGATACCCTTCCTTCGGTCAAATTCCCTATATGAATACTCTAGGTCGGAATTACCTTCGTCCATTACCGTTGGTTGGAATTTTGCTATTTAATTGTAGGTCAACCTTCGTCAATTACTGTTGGTCGGAATACCCCATTAATAATACCCGGTCCAAAATTTTCTAGTCAAAATAACCTTGTCGGGATTACATCTAATCAGAATGCCATTAAAAACACAACATTAGCGTCCTCAACCTCAAAATACCCCACTTTAAAATGTACTAAAAAAAAATACCATCGAAATTTCTTTTGTTAGAATCCCCTAGTCAGAATTCTCCATATGAAACTTTCGGGATCGTAATTCACTTAGAAAACAATAACAAATGCAAGTTGACATATCAAGAGAGCATATCAAAATAGCTTCGATCTCCCCAATTTAAAGTGGACGACTATAAATATATTCATATCAAATCATGTACGCAATATTCCGATTTCCGGATTGTAATTCTCTTAATAGAAAATATTTATCTAAGTTTTGTTTCATGATAGGTACTCTTCTATTTTCTTAGTTGTTTTTATTGATTATTAATTTCAAGTAGTTTTAATGAATAAAAATAATAATGACTCCTAATTTCTGTAATTACCATTCTATCCTTTTAACCTACCTATATATATACTCTACGTACCTCATACCCTACAAATCCATTCTTCTCTAACTTCTTCCTCGCAGCAGTCACCTCTTTTCTTTAACCCTCAATTTCTCCGATCTTCTCTTCCTGTTTCAAATCTACTAAGAAGACTCCTCAATTTTCTCCGATCTTCTCTTCCTGTTTCGAATTAACTAAGAAGAAGACTCCTCTCTTCTGTTTCGACCCAACTAACAAGAAGACCAAAAAGCAGGATCGGAGTTTGGTTCTACTCGATCGACATGGACAGTCGGTCGCAGATGAGATCGTCGGATTGTTATTATCTGAGCACCACCGCAATACGGTAACTACTGAATATATACTCTAAATCCATAAATATCTTTATATTTGTAGTTGTTTTTGAAGCTAATACACTGATTTTACTATATATTTAGGTATTTGCAGATCTGGTATCACGGATCTGGCTTAATAATGAATAAAATCAAGGATCGATTGATCCTCGAAGTCGAGGTTTACTGTAGCAACTGGATTGTTCAAAGAATGAGGTAAAACATCACTTACTTACTACCTTGTTTATACATCATCGCCTTGTCCATTGTTATTATCCGAGTATGGATCGAGAAAGCATGAGTAAAAAAATGGCTACAGCATTTTTGAACAACTCATGTCAGCTTCAAATCATTGATCAATAATATTCATAAAACTATTTAGAAATAAATGAATTTTGGTGATAATACTCATGTCATAAACTAACTATTTTATGTGGGTTTAGAAGTGTCATAAATTTTCCACTCATCGTATACAAAACACCATGCTTGAAATCCATTTAAAGTAGTCCTTTATGTTCCCATACCCTCTTCTCCTTGATCTTGCATTTTGCTCTTTCTTGGTCTAGTCAGTCGACCCTATAAATAATAACATTGTTATGAGAGTCTTAGAGTCTTATTGTTATTTTGTTTGCAGGTATTTCTACATTAGGATTGCTTCGAGCGAAAAGTTACCACGCTCGTCTACATACCCGCGTAGGAAAGAAGGGAATATTGTTGTGTTGTATGAAAAACATCACAATGCATGTAATAGAGGCAAAGACTGTTGTATCCGTTTACAAACCTCATTCAGTATTGTGGTCGCTTAAAGTCCTTTCACATAGTAGGTAACAAACCAAGTTTTTCTACCATGCTCTAATAATGTTTACATTCACTAGTAGCATGAATTGGTGTTGTTCTATATGATTTGATAAACTAGACATTCTCTTTAGTTATATATCCATTTATTTCTTGTGCATGGTCTTGACATCAAGTCTTTTTGTTCTCTGATAAGGAACCTTTTTTAATGGTTGTGATATAATTCTTTATTTCCCTTCTATTGAATGCTTATTTTGTTTAGATATTTTTCAATTGAATTCTTCTTTTATTCTTCTTATTTACCTAGGGTGATGAGTTATTATATTATCAGATGGTTATAGTTTAACATCTAGAGGTGTTAGTGATTATGTTGCTATAAATTCCTTAAGCCTTTTGTTGTTGTAGATTCTTATTTTGTTTTAATATTCTTGAACCAGATAAAAGAAGAAAATGCAATTTATGACAACATAGATCAACATCACATACCAATGACATGTTTGAACTTATTTTGAATAAATTTATGATGGAAGATTCAATTCTAACCTGCATTTTGTCTGAATGTTGGATGAAGTTGTGGAGGTACAAGATTCAGTTCTAACCTGCATTTTACTTGAAAATCCAACGAGGGTGTACAAGTTCAGTGATTTCTCTGAATAAAGGAGTTAACCTTTGAAGCAAAAGCTTGACATTAGTCAAAGCAGGACTGATCTAGGAACAGATCACCAAAATCCTTGAGATCAACCTCCTCTAGTTTGGACAACCGGTTTCCTCCATCATAATCATTCCACTCGAACCACCACATGGAAATGAGTTCCTTCTTGTAACAGGCAACATGGTCTTCTACATCAGGTGAATCAGCAACCAATAATTTGTAAGTATTCACCATCTTTAGTTGTCGAAGCCTAAAGGCACGGCCTATTGCTGGACGAGAAACTGAAGGGTTGACATGGGCATCCAAGATGATTATTCGGGATGCACCAACTGGGGAGATTCCTTCCCCACATGTTTTAATTGATCCAAAGAACACCTTCACCTTTGCATCTGAAGTCATGTTTTTGGTGCGGCAATTTGATTGTTCAAAAATATCATTTTATTGACGTGTTTATCCTAGATGCCTATGTTGATATTTTTGATTGATTTGGTTATTCAACCTACATTCCAAAGCATTTGTGAAGGTACAATTCAATTGTTCCACTTGCATTCCAACAGTTGTTTAATTCTAAGAAAATAAAAGTGGCAATTCGATTTTTCAAAAATAGATAATATATTTTTTTTAATAAAAGGTAAATTAGTATAAATGTAAAGGTTTGGATATACAGAGAGCCAAAAGTGAACAAACAAACAACAAGCTAGAGAGAATGAGTCTTGTGTGCTTGCACACACTACAAAAAATAAATAGCTTTGCGACGGAGGTTTGCGTCGGGATGGGTTTCCCGACGCAAATGAGCAATTTTTGCGACGGCATGGCGACGGCGTTTACTGTGGTCGCTTAGTTTGCGACCGCAGAGTCATTCCCGTCGCGAATACTACATCAATTTGCGACAGTTTTAAGTGCCGACGTAAAATAATTGCCTTCGCGTCGGCTTTTGATTACCGTCGCAAAAATCCTAGTTGAGCGCCAAAAAAATATTGAGTCCCGTGAATGAAAAAACCAAAAATAATTATTTATTTACCTTTTTTTATACAGAGGAAAAAAATCATATTAGCCCTAAAACCTTAAACCTCTTCATCTCTTCCACGATTCTTCAATCCCTTCCGCCATTGCCGCTCATCGACCGAAGGTATCTTGAAGTTGCCTCTTGTTCGTCTCTTCCCTGTTTCATTGGTGACTTTTGTTGTTTCGGATTTTAAGCCTTCTTCTCTTTTTGGAATTTGAGTTTCAATTAGCCCTAAAATGTTTAACCTCTTCAACACGATTCTTCCATAGGTGCTCCTCAATCCGACGGCTTCCAAACCCTTCCACCATTGCTGCTCCTCAGCCGAAGGTATCTCGTCCTCGTCTCTTCTTCGTCTCTTTCTTGTTTCGTTTGTGAGTTTTTGTTTTTTCTAGGACTTTGTTTATCCTCAAATATGTCTTGTTCCTCCATGAACTTCCTCTGAGACTTTGTTTGGAGCTTTGCTAGTGGTAAGATTCGAGTAATGTTAATATGAAAACTATTAAAGAGGGTCACACAACATAGACCTCACTTGGGATCTGCATAAGACCTCAGTCCTTCCAATAATTAGTTTGCATTTTGCATCAACAGAAGAAAAAAAAGGGGAGATTTTTGTGTATTTTGATTGGATAATAAGATTGAATATGTGTAGAATAACTTCTCAGGGTTCCATTAACTTTGTTATGGAATGTTGTCAAATGCAGACCTCAGTCCTTGCATTATTCAACACAAAGGCAAAGCACATCATAATATTGCTAAACATGTCTAGATAGAGGTAGAAAATTGATGTTGTATTTCAAATTTCACTTATGTTCCCTTAGATCTATGTGTTCATTAGTTCTGCATCATGGTGTTATTGCTTCTGGATCTTTTCACTTCAGTTGCAAGAAACCCATCTTAGTTTTTTCTATAACTTTTATCATTTCCTTTTTGGATCTGGCTCCAACAGTTGACCTATTCTGCAACACCTATGAGGCACTCCACTGCGTTTTAATTCCAATAATACTTTCCCTATTGCTGTCTTTCTACAAGATGATTTCTCTACTAACTTGCATGTATTTTTCGTTATTTTCAATTAGTTCTTCAAGGTCAATGCACTCTTCTTTATGCTGGATAATATTGTTGCTTGTTGGTCACTAATCTCTGCTTTATGGAGATATTAGCTCTGATCATATTATATATAAGCACCAGCACGCTTATACTTTCTCAAAATGTTGTAGCTGCTCCTATGACATACAAACTATAATTAATGTGTTGAAAGGGATGTTTCCTTGCTAAGCTGTTTAGAAAGGGAAATTTGGTAGGATTTGTGGTTCTCTCTTTAATTTAAGTTTTTCATTTTTGTGTCATCTTTTTGGAGTTTCATAAGAATTTGATATGAATTTTCTTGTTTTCGTGCTGTGAATTGGAAATAAAGGAAATTACTTTCTTGTTGTTTTTAATTCAGCCTAAGATTCTAGGGTGAAAGATTTGAACCTGCATATACTAACCAATATGTAAAGTAGCTATTTTGATTTTTTGTTTGTCAAGAAATAATTGGTGAGCTATTAAAAAGTATCTATCAATTTAGGTTACTGTGTTTGTTTATGAGGGATTCTATTCGAAAATCTTATGTACTTTCTTCCTTTTGGATTTACCCCCTGCCCTATACCTCTCTTTTTATTTATTATTTTCTTTTCTTTTCTGCTCCTGGCATACAGTTTCTCAAAATTTACCATCTAGATATTAAGGAATGATTTTGGATTACTAATGATGATTCTAAGAAAATACCATTCCAGATTGACACATCAAACAAGCTAGGATTCTTTATCAAATGTAATAATGTACGTACTCCACTGACAGCAAAAAGGATATATATAAATATATACTTTGTTTAATGCATTGATGGGTCAAAACTTTAGCATCATAATTAGGAAGTCAACGACTAGTTTAAGTTTCAACTCTTGCACAGACTGGTGTGAAGAAATCCGTTTTTATCAGGTTTAATGACTGCATAGATCGATGAACAATAAGCAATCTTACTCCACATTGGTCAATCATAAGAGTATAATAATCACAGTTTGTAGCATAAATAATAAGTACAAGTAGCTGTTATCTATAAATTAGTTCAATATCTTCTGCACAGTTTGTAGCAGATTGCTATATAAACATAAATTACTTGGAGGCAAAAGAAAAAGGTAACCATAGTAACAGATAACTTACTTTTGTGCTGATTTGGTCCATAAAATCTTCCTTAATGTCTACTCTTCTATCTGTGGTTTGATTAATATTTACAAGGGCTCAGGGAGAGCAACAAAAGTAAGCCTTTAAAGTACTAATCATGCTACTAATTAAAGTTAAAGTAAGCACTATCTTAATTTGTTTGTCAGGACTTTCTGAATTTGTGTGATTAGCACTCTAAAATCTAAATTAGATGCACTCATGATGTTTCTATTAACACTAATTAGTTCAATATCTTCTGATTTTCAATAATTGTCAAGAGAAATTTAAAATTTTGGTTCATTATTTTTATAATGGTTCATTTAGTGATATGGTATGAATTAGGTTTTTACCATATAGTTGTGTTCTTTATTCATGTACCATTTAGTCAAATGTAGCAAGGTTATCGGAATTGAGAATCGGGAATTAAAATTTCATTTTGTGATAGTTGTTTGATAAAAAATACTCTAAGTTCTTAAGATATTTTCCTAAGATATGTAAATAAAATTAGATTGAGCATTTACTCACCTTAAAAATGAATTGATTTTTATTTGGATATGTCAACAAATTTTTAAATATTTTTATAAAATAAGATAAACTATTATTTTAAAATAAATATATTTAAATTTTTTTTATTGTTTGCAAAAATAATGAGTTAGCTTATCTAGTACCTTACCCGACATCTTACTTAACTTTACTTGAACGTACGTGTCTAATTTTTTTTAGACTATAGTTAGTGGGAGTATTATATAGTACAAATGTACTTATTGCTATGATTTAATTTATCAAGGCGTAATATATAGTACAAATGTATTTTGTGCAAAGTGTTGTGCATAGATCATGTTATATAGTAAGTTAAATATATTGTAATGAATTTAACAATTTTTTGTGATGGCAATGGAAAAGGAAGTCCAAATTTTAATATGTGATTCAATTTTCATTGGATACTTGGTAGTGTCTCTCGTACACAACACTTTGGGGTTGGACACATCTTTATACTTAATCGGTGTATGTTGTTTTTTTTTGTGATAATTTTGCAGGGACAGAAATGCAATGAACTCCACAACTTTGCAAGGGTGGCCTCTACTTGTAAGTGCCTTATTCTCTTTGACTAGTTTGTGGTTGCCACTTCAATATTGTGAAATACTTTTCTGACCTAAAATAGAACAAAGCCAGAACTTATACGAGACCCTTTAAGCTAATAAACCTTGAAATATTAAATAGTTTTCTTTCTCTCTGTTTTTTTGTTTGGGTTGGAGGGTATGATATTTTGCTTGAAGAGCAGGTGCATTGAGATTCTGCTTAAATGTTGCACAGGGAGCTGTCAGGTGTCGCCTCATATGGGTCAACAAGTGATCCCCTCGTACCTGCAACGATTGAACCATCAATGCCAGATTCAACTACCAGCTGCAAATTGTGACCAAGAGCTTTTGGTTAAGCCTATGGATCTTACACCAGGACGCGGAAGCTCTTCTGATCCGATCACTAGAAACCAGATGCATCTCCAAAATAACTCTGATGGTAGCTTTGTCCAGGTTAGTGGAAGCAGTGATTTAACCCTACATCGTCTTCTTCAGGACATTGGGGCAATGAAGTAGAGATGGTATTTGGGTTCAATTAACCGCATGCAATCGCTGGTTTATGGTTTGTTTTATGTGTTTTCTGACCTTAGCTATAACAAATGATCTAGATAGGATGGAGAATATAAAACTGATCATCCACTAGGTTATAGCACAAGTTATAATATTTCAGGGTGTTAAGTGGTTGCGTTTCTTATATATGGGTGGAGACCTATTATGTCAATTGAATAAATCCACTGTTGGCTATTGATTGTTTTGCAAGGCTGCAAAACAACTTAGCACAAGGCACAATTTTATAGTGGTTTGTAGTGAAGCAATTCTGGTTTATCATTATTTGGATTTAAGTTAGTTTTGGAAGTAGGCATGTAGGTTTGATTAGTATTAAACGTTAGCAACATGCAATTCACTATTACCCAAGATGTGCCCCTTCATAGGGAACACCTTTCTGATCCAAGTACTTAAGCTAGTATTTTGATATATGCCGTTTAGTTTGTTGACAATCCTTACCATGAAACAATCTTTGAATAGTCATTACATGCACGTATGACCTCTAGTCTCATGTATATAGAAGTGAACAGTTTTTTGAATGGTTTATCTGATGCTTAGTAGTTTTCCTCGTACACAACAACTCTCGTACACTTGTGGATACTTGGTACTTGGTTTAGTGATAATGATAATAATGTGTAGTGTTGTTAATTTTGATGTTGACAAATGCTTGAATATCATATTTTTGTTGTTAATGTAGAGAATCGTACACTTGTGGATACTTGGTACTTGGTTTAGTGATAATGATAATAATGTGTAGTGTTGTTAATTTTGATGTTGACAAATGCTTGAATATCATATTTTGTTGTTAATGTAGAGAATTTTGGTTTTGTAGGGTGGAACAAGTGTTCATCAAAATGAGTCTATTGGAGAGGAAGGTCAAAGAGAGTCCGCCGCTGATGAAGTTGCTCAAGAAGAAAATCCAAATGAAAACGTTAAATTATGTTTCATTTTGTGTTGTTCACAATGATTTGAAACTAATGTAATATGTTATATTGTACTTTTATTATTTGATTACTCTTTAATTTATGTAAAACTATTACATATTAAAATTAGCAAGAAAGGGAACTTTAGATTTGTGACGGCTCCAAATCACTGCAATTATTAGTATGCGATTCAGGTGTAACATTTGCGTCGGCAACCGTCGCAGATTTTAAATAATGTAACCGTTTCACTTTGCGACGGGGATAGCCGTCATAATGAACAATTTGGTTAGCTTTTTTGCGACAGCAACTGCCATCGCAAATATATAAAAAAAGTACACGTCATCGTCTTTTTGCGACGGCTTTACCCGTTGCAAAATTTAAATTTGGCGCCGACGGTGACCACTTGTTTGCGACGGCTGTTGTCGACATCAGCCGTCGCAAACTTTTTTGCGACGGTAATTCTACCGCCGCGAAAACCTTTTGCGACGGACATCTTGGCGTCGGCGTATTCGCCGACGCATTTTTCGCCGTCGCGAAAAGGTGGCTACCGTCGCAAAAGGGTTTTTTGCCGTCGCAAAAAACAGTCGCAAAAATATTTTTTTTTTGTAGTGACAATAATCTTGATATTGGAGAGGATGCTTCTGGTGCAGTTAGTAGTCGAAGGAGGAGAATCTATGTGGATAGCATCATGTCTAGTTATTCGAATGCCTATGTAAATATTTCGTGATAAATTTGGTAAAAATAGACATATTTAAATCTTTAATTACGTAGTATGGAAGATTCAATTTGGTAAACCGAAATTAACCAAATCCCGATGCGTCAATCTTAAATAAATAAATAAATAAAATAAAACGAGTTTAAATGTTATCATTTTATGTGACTTTAAGTCACATAAAATGATGAAACTATGTAGCCAGAAATAATTTTTACGTACCTTTAGAATACAATAATAATTTATATAATATGTAATTTAGTTCCGTATAATATAAATCGAGTAACGAGTTGCGTATCCGTATTTAATGAGAAAGCGGGCCGGATGTAGCCACTACGAGGCCCAATTATCAGCCCAACAGCCCATCTCCTAATCTAATCCTAACCCTAATCCCCTCTTAACCCTAACTCTACCTAATTACCCCTCTAACCTCGGATGATTGCCGCTCTGCTTCTTCTCTCTTGCGACACGGACAACAACAGCACCCTTCCGCCTTCGACTGCAGCCGACGCAGCCACCGCATCCTCTTCCGCCTCCCTCGTTCGCCGGCGACAGCAGTCGCTATACCCTTGCGCCGCCAAGCCCGTCGGAGTTCTGCAGCGTGCGCTCACCGGAGGCTAGTATACGCCCTCTTCGCCACCCTCCTGCGCCGAGAAGAACGAACCAGAGCATCCCCTGCGCCGAGAGGAACGAACCGCCGCCGGAGCCTGGTAAACCCGCCGCCTTCTCCCTCCTCGTCACACCGGAGGCTATATGATTTGATAAACTAGACATTCACTTTAGTTATATATCCATTTATTTCTTGTGCATGGTCTTGACATCAAGTCTTTTTGTTCTCTGATAAGGAACCTTTTTTAATGGTTGTGATATAATTCTTTATTTCCCTTCTATTGAATGCTTATTTTGTTTAGATATTTTTCTCTTGAATTCTTCTTTTATTCTTCTTATTTACCTAGGGTGATGAGTTATTATATTATCAGATGGTTATAGTTTAACATCTAGAAGCGTTAGTGATTATGTTGCTATAAATTCCTTTAGCCTTTTGTTGTTGTAGATTCTTATTTTGTTTTAATATTCTTGAACCAAATAAAAGAAGAAAATGCAATTTATGACAACATAGATCAACATCACATACATCTAGAAGCGTTAGTGATTATGTTGCTATAAATTCCTTAAGCCTTTTGTTGTTGTAGATTCTTATTTTGAATAAATTTATGATGGAAGATTCAATTCTAACCTGCATTTTGTCTGAATGTTGGATGAAGTTGTGGAGGTACAAGATTCAGTTCTAACCTGCATCTTACTTGAAAATCCAACGAAGGGTGTACAAGTTCAGTGATTTCTCTGAATAAAGGAGTTAACCTTTGAAGCAAAAGCTTGACATTAGTCAAAGCAGGACTGTCTAGGAACAGATCACCAAAATCCTTGAGATCAACCTCCTCTAGTTTGGACAACCGGTTTCCTCCATCATAATCATTCCACTCGAACCACCACATGGAAATGAGTTCCTTCTTGTAACAGGCAACATGGTCTTCTACATCAGGTGAATCAGCAACCAATAATTTGTAAGTATTCACCATCTTTAGTTGTCGAAGCCTAAAGGCACGGCCTATTGCTGGACGAGAAACTGAAGGGTTGACATGGCATCCAAGATGATTATTCGGGATGCACCAACTGGGGAGATTCCTTCCCCACATGTTTTAATTGATCCAAAGAACACCTTCACCTTTGCATCTGAAGTCATGTTTTTGGTGCGGCAATTTGATTGTTCAAAAATATCATTTTATTGACGTGTTTATCCTAGATGCCTATGTTGATATTTTTGATTGATTTGGTTATTCAACCTACATTCCAAAGCATTTGTGAAGGTACAATTCAATTGTTCCACTTGCATTCCAACAGTTGTTTAGTTCTAAGAAAATAAAAGTAGCAATTCGATTTTTCAAAAATAGGTAATATATTTTTTTTAATAAAAGGTAAATTAGTATAAATGTAAAGGTTTGGATATACAGAGAGCCAAAAGTGAACAAACAAACAACAAGCTAGAGAGAATGAGTCTTGTGTGCTTGCGCAATAATCTTGATATTGGAGAGGATGCTTCTGGTGCAGTTAGTAGTCGAAGGAGGAGAATCTATGTGGATAGCATCATGTCTAGTTATTCGGATGCCTATGTAAATATTTCGTGATAAATTTGGTAAAAATAGACACATTTAAATCTTTAATTACGTAGTATGAAAGATTCAATTTGGTAAAATTTAGAGGTAGACATTTTCATTATGGTTCGTCAGATGACCCCGTGTAATTTCGACATATCTATGGTTCCAAACACTTGTGTCAAGCCACTCTCTTAATCAATCAAGCAAGCCTCGATGCTTTACTTTCAAAATTTTGCGATACCTATATGTGTCCGAAATTCTGGACTCATTAATTGTGTCTCTGATAGTGTCATTTGCGACACCTATATGTGCCGGAAAACATAGAAACACCTTAATGTGTCACAATTTAGCCAGAGTTTTGCGGATGCTAATGTTTTGTGATAACTTGACGTGGTGTTGGAAGTAAAGCGTCGTATATAACCCGTATTTTCAATAGTGATCACTTTTCTTTTAGTTATGCACCTTTGAGTTATACTTGACGAATCATTTTAGTAACTTATTAATGAACATTTAACCATTTGGTATATCTATATCTTTTATTGAGCATTTGGCTTGAATTAATATAATGGGAGCTTTGAAGAGTATTGAAAGAGGGAAGCTTCGACTTTGAAGCATCGTCACAAACGACACCTGCAAACTCTACAACACTATGGTGGAAGACAACGATCATTTGTGGACAAGATGCAGCTACTCCTCTTTAGTCCTTGATATCATTTCAAGATGGACCCGGACTCCCTACCCTGCTCCCTACATCAATAACCTTTGGCTCCACTTCTAAGAATAATTTCCTTGATTGTACTCGTGTGGCCTTCATTACCACCTTCATCTATTTCATATGGAAAGCTAGGAACAATGCTATCTTCAACAACTTGAACACTAGAGCCACTTACTGCGCGAGCGATGTCATCTGCGCTACTAAGGCTCACCTATCGCACCACTGGAGGGACAAAACTGTCTGCTCGATGTCTACTGCTCGAATCCTTGGAATTCAGGCAATGCAACTGTACTTCAGAATGTTGATGTTGAACTAGATAGCTTTGCAAGTGAAGGTGGTATGTGGCAAAGTAGGTCATCTAAAGAGGTCATAGGTTGCCTTAGAGGAGAAGAGCCCGTTGGAGAAAGTGATGGTTGCCAGGCAGTTGTTCCCGTTACCTAGGGGCAAGAGCTCATCCCTAACCTTGATGATGCTTTTCCAAGAATAGTTCTAGTTGTTGCAAGTATTGTAAGCTTCAAGTTCTTTTGCATGGTAAATGATGCAAGTTTGCAATTCTCTATTCTTTTATGAGTAAGAATAAATGATATACTTTTTCTAAATTTATGAACAAAGCTGTAAGACCCCAATTTTTACCCTCACCGCCCCTGCGGTGATGAAGGCTGCCCCAGCGGTAAGCTGTGCCTGTCACTATCCCCGCGGTGACAAGGGGCCGCCCATTCGGCTGGGCGATCCGCTCCTGCGGCTTTGTTGCAGGTTGTGCCGATCTTTTTTCGTTCGTCGATTTATCTTCCTTCCATAGATAGATTATCCGATCTTCTATCTTATGCGCCGGCTTCCTTATCTGCTTCTTAACCCTAGAAAGCCTTTCATTCTATCTTTCCAACCCTTTTTTCAATATATTCCCGTATTTTCTTCTTTTTCCCGTTTCTTACTTACGATTTCTTCAACCCTCGAGTGCTGCAGCCTTGCTTCATATAATCTAGATGAACGTGTAAGTTCTTCCTTCCTTGTTCTTCATCACATTCATGTAGTGGCTGCATGTCCATCCTTCTATTTCGTTTTCTCCTTTCGTTCTTCCTTTTCTTCTCCTCCAAGAATCAAGTTTGAACCTTGATTCTTGTTTGTATCCCCGTTGTTGATTCGTTGTTGTTCTCATGCTGATTAGGTTGACTCTTGACGTGGTTAGATCAAACGTTCGAGCTTGGAGTCCCTTGTTGTTGTTCTGTTGTAATCGAGAAGCCAACAACGGCTTTTGTCAATGTACCGCCCCCGCGCCTGCAAATCCCCGCCCCCCGCAGCAAGCGGAAATTTGAAAGGGAATATAAATTCCTGAAAAATCACATGAAGGCTAGTGATAAGTTTTTGTGTTTCAAGGTTAAAAAGTTTGTAATCTTTTTGGCCATGGGCATAACCAACAAGAACACAAGGGAAAGATACGTGATCAAGCTTATCCTTGTGAGAGTTGAGACTGAAACATAGACAACTAATGACCCTTAAGTGACCATAATCAAATTTGGTATGGTTCAACATCTCAAAAGGTATACTCCAATCAAGCACATGAGTAGGCATCAAATTAATGAGATAAGTAGTAGTAAAAATACACTCGCCCCGTAATGCAATAAGGAGACCTGCATAAATGCGAATAGCACGTGTTGTCAGACGAAGGTGACGAATCTTACGTTCAATACGAGCATTCTGCTAAGGTACATATGGAGTTGAACGGTGGTGGAGGATCTCTGAGGTAAGAAAGAAATCCTGGAGTTGTTGGATGAACTCTGCACCATTATTAGATCGAATAAACTGTACTTTTATTTTGAACTGAGTAACCATATAAGCATAGAAACTAGTGATGAGCTTGAATATCTGTTGCTTGTTAGCCATAAATAAAGTCCACGTGCAACGAGTGCAATCATCCACGATAGTGAGAAAATACTTGGCTCCACATAGAGCAGCCGTATGATATGGGCCCCACATGTCAACATAAATCAAAGCAAAAACAGTGAACTCAATATTGTTTATGTCGTCTTGAGAGATATAATCTCTTAGGAAATATCACGAGTAATAAGGATGTAATCAACACAAACCAATACAACGGTAATGCCAAATGAAGATTGCTTTGTGAACAAGGAGTAGTCATGTCGACACTAGACAAAATGAAAGTTTGTGAGGAGCTTTGTGAACTCAATATTCCACTGACGGTTGGCTTGCTAAAGCCCATAAAGGAACTTCTTACGACAACAAACAAAACCAGGTGGAGCTTTAGTATAACCTGGAGGAGGGAGCATGTAGACCTCTGCATCCAGAAAGCCATGAAGGAAGGCATTGTTTATGTCGAGTTGATGAAGGGGCCAGTTACAAACGAATTCCAAAGCCAAAATAACCCGACTAGTAGAGAACTTAGCCACAGAAGAAAACATGTGCTTGTAGTCCTTATTCTTGATTTGATTGTAGCCTTTAGCTACTAAGCGTGCCTTGTAGCGTTCAATACAGTCGTCTGGACGATGTTTGAGCTTGTAGACCCATTTAGAGCCGATGGCAGACTTGCTTGGGGGTAAGGAAAGAATATCCCATGTGTCATTGTCATCAAAAGCACAAAGCTCTTGTAATAGTCGGTGTTATATGGAGCATTTGAGAGCTCCAATAAAGTTGTAGTTGAAAGAAATGATCAGGGCACAGATATGTCCTAGACGTGAAATAATATAAAAAGACGAAACGGACAAAACAATCGTTGTATCGATTCTTAACTGTTAAGAAATACGGCTTAGATATGCCCATATTACGAGATAGTTATGGATTAATTATTCCGATAATCACTAGTACAAAAACCCCCTAGACCTCGGTTGTGTTGGAACGGTTTGAAAGAACCGAGATTAAAGGTATTTTTGGACCACGGTTTTATGTATAACTGAGGACAATTGATTTTATTTTAATTTTTAGACCCCGATTATTCAATTTAACAGGGATATTAATTAAAACTTCGGACCCCGGTTATATGATTAACCGTGGTGAAATTTAATCTCGGACCCCAGTTTATTTTATAACCGTGGTAAAAGACCCTAATTAAACGGCGTCGTTTTGAGATTAGGAACACAACAACATCGAGCACGAGCCTCTCAGTTAGCCCTAACCCATCGTTCCCGAAGCTCTGGTGTGGCGTTGAGCAATTCGATCACCATAGACGACACCACCTACGATCCTTTCATCAAATGCGATTGCTCCACCAAGAGTAACTCCACCTGCCACATTACTACTCTGTATGCTCATATCTTCTCCCACGTTGTTACTCTAATCTTTGATTCCATCTTGTATGTCCTATCAGAGTGAGCTTAATTCATTATTTCTTTCTTTTCTTTATATAGGAAGGTTTACTCTTTGGATATCGTAGGTGAAATACCTGATGCGTTCCGGAACTTGACTTGTTTCACCAATTTGTAAGATATTATGTCTTTATATCCATGAAAGCAACTAGGGCTTTTCTTTTTCTCTTTCTAAATGTCTTCATTTGTTGCAGGAACTTAGGTTAGAATTACTTAACATGTTGTATAGCTCCTTTTATTGGGAACCTTACAAAGATGCAATGGCTGTAAGCACATCCCGGGTTTATGTCAACACTTTCATCTTCTAAAACTTGAGTTTGGACATTTTCTTCTTTATCATTCTTCACGTACTTTTAGAATCCATGCATTATTAAGAGCATACCAAAGAACTAGGAAAGCTCACTGACCTAAAGTCACTCATATAGAATATCCAAAAACTCTTTTGGAAACTTTCAATAACTTTAAAAAAGAAAATTTTTCTAAAAACGAGAATCAGAAAGAGGACCGTACCATGGTATGAGCACAAAAATCCTTGTTTACACCTAGGGCATGCTTGTTTTGATGAGGGATAACTAACAAGGGTTGAAATTAATAATAGTATTTCATCAATAAAATTGATAATCAATCTGATTCAAACCAAGATGACTGAAAAAGAAAGCATCACATTTTCCCATGGTCATGAATGCCCGTCTATTAAGTGCAAATGAACCAACAAGATATGAAATAGCCAAAATTGGTCGAGCTTGAAGATGAATTCATTCAATCCAGATAGCATGTAAGAAATGAATAAGAAGAAAAGCGGGATGATTAACGAATTTTATTTATTATTTGCAATGTTGTCATGTTCAAGTTGATCCAACTTACAAGAGAGGGGAAAACTCTGCACCCAGTTGAAGGCCTGTCTGGTAAGCTGAATCATGTCCCCAACATTCAGTTGTATACCAATCTCTTCCTCAACATGCAATAAACTATTTAAATAAATCATAGGCCTCAATGTAACCTTGTTAACAAAAGTTCCAGCACAAATTACAGATAAATGGTAAAATTTTGTGATCCTCTCAGGTTTAGACAAATGTAGACTACACAATTTCAATATTACAGTTCCAGCACAATTACAGATAAATAGTAAAAATCCCCGTGTGCACCTGAGCACAAAAATCCTTGGTCCCAATTTTCTTTGCCTAGTTTCAATTTATTAGTAAAATTGATAATACAAGTATGGACACTTTAGGCTTCTTTTATGAAGTTACAGTTATTGAGAAATTAATAATAGTAGTTTTTCAAAAAAAAAAAAGGAAATTAACAATAGTGTTCTATATGAGTAATATTTATCCCAATTTAATCCATATTTATCCCAATTTAGTTGTCTCTTCTTAAAATTCACAGTTTATGGCAATGTAGGGAAAATCCCAATTTAGTTGTCTCTCCTTAAGTAACTGTCAGCCAGAAACCATAGTCGGATTCAGAAGGGTTTGGTAAATGTTGATTTCGATGTGATTATGATTAATTTTTGAACAATCTAAATTATTGGAATAAGCCACTACTTTCCTACACATGATTTGTTCAGTTTCTGAAAAAGTTTATGCAGTTATATAGGCTTTCTTTGAAGTTGTTATTTATTGCTGATTCATTTGGTCGGAGTTGTTGATTTATCGGATTTTCTGATTCAACTAGGGATTCAAGCATTGTTGTTTATTGCTGATTCATTTGGAGTTCTTGATTCATTTAGATAGGAGCTTCGATATGCTTGTTGTTGATTCATTTGGATTCAGGCGTCATATAGGCTTTCTTTAAAGCCTTATATTTTTAACAAGTAAGTCTCTTGTTCCATCTCGTTTCTACTTAGGGAGAACCTGAGTTTACGTTGTTTTTGTTTCGTTTACCTGAAAGAGGAACCATGATTGTTGTTTTATGAATATTATTTTTACGAATTCTTGTATGGACGTTGTTGTTAAGAAGCTTATTGGCTTTCCTATGAGAAATCAAACAGTTTTTTGAAATAGTTTGTTCCTTAGATGATGTCTCATGAAATAAACTGACATTATTTACTTTAGTCTTCTTCAACTTTGTGTGTGAATCCTGTTTATAGTCTCATGCAGTAGATTTGTGGTTTTGATATTTTAATTGTTTTATTCATTGTTAATTTTTCTATAGTTGGTAGAAAAATTGGTTAGGGATTGTGAAATGACGGCGCCCTATGGTACTACTATCCTATATCCAACAACAGGTGGAAACATTGACACTTTTGAGGCAGTCACTCCTTGTGCACTATTCGACATTCTTACACCCCCATATTCCTCAAAAGATGGACGACATTGTGCTTACTTCCGCAAGGCTCATAGAAGAGAGCTATTGGTATCTTTCTACTCAAATGTAATTCTTTTTGTTTTTTTTTGAAGTGAAATTTTGTATTATCAGAGATGGGAATATACAAAGAGTTCAACTAGAAAGCACAAAATACAAGGGGGGAGATTAAGGGACTTGGATGCCTAAGATCTTAGCCCATGTGTTTGATTCACTGGATCGATTTTTCCAAGTGCTAGCAACATAGTTCTTGGTGGTAGAGATGATGTCGTGAGATGTCGATGTGGGGTGCTTGAATCTCTGGTTGAAAATAAGATCGTTTCTGGCCTTCCAGATGTGGGAGATGTAGTTAGTGACAGTGGAGATTTGAAGTAGCGACTTCAGGTCATTTTTATGGATGGTGAGGGAGCTGAACCAGGTCCAGAAGTCAGACCAGGAGAGATGATGGGCAGGTTCACGAAGCCAGGCGAAGAGTTGGTCCAGAACCGAGGTAGAGTAGTTGCAGTCTTGGAAGAGATGGTCTTCAGTTTCTGGTTGAAGGTTGCAAAGCTTGCAGGTATCGCTAGTGACAATGTTCCATGATAGCAGTTTGGTGAGGGTCGGGAGGCGTTTGTGGCAGGCTAACCATGAGATGAAACTACATTTTGGGATATTGATCTTGTTCCAAATGGAATTGTGAGGAAAAGAGTGGCCTGTGTTGTGCGGTTTCCATGTGAGGTTGTAGGCATCCGTCGTAGAGAAAGAGCCATCCGTCGTAGAGAAAGAGCCATTACTGGAGTGGATGATCTCGTCCTTGATTTTGAGGATGGCGTTCCAAGTGTAACTGAACTTGTAGCTAGGATGCTGAGTCCATAAGGAGTTTCATTTTGAGGCAGGCTAATTCTTTTTTGTTTTTTTCTATATTTTTGTAATATAAGTTAATTTAATTCAAAATACACCCCTGACACAGGAAGTCAACAACAAAAGGAGCTAAATTCTGAGGAAGTTGTTTGGTTAGAAGAGACCCAACCTCCTGAAGACGGCATGGTGCTAAGGGGAGAGTGCAGAGGTCCTGCAATAAAAAAAACCTTATAAATTTGAAGGTTGTGGCTGTAGCGTATACACTTGCACATTTGGGGCAGACTTCGAGGCTTTAGAAACATGCTTACTCATTTCATTGAGGAGACGAAGCTAGGTACTTGTCTTGCTCTCTTAGATTTCGGTTACAATTGTTTTCCGAACTCACAATATAAATCATTAGGCATCCGAAAATCAGTTTAGAAACATGCTACTTAGGGAGGACATAAGGTTACGTTGTTTTTGTTGCTGATTCATTTCGTTTACTTGGAAGACAAAAGTAAATAATATCAGTTTGTTTATCCTGAGGGAGATAACGACAATGCTAATTACATGATAACCGTGGTCTAGGGTATTTGTACTTGTGACACTACTAGATAATTGACCTATTGTAACAACATATTTGTAACAGATTTTTTTATTGTATTACTATAGGTATTTGACAATGGTTTATGTAATGGTTTTGCAAGATTGACTTATTGTAATGTCATGCTTGTAATGGATGTTTACTTATGTTGATATAGGTGTGCTATGGTAATGGTTGTGACGCCCCGTTTATTCGGGTGCATTCCGACGTTGTCTTTCCCCTTCCCTCGATTCGCTATAGCTCGAGTTCCTATATAAAGTATATATATATATGTATATATATATATATAAATAGCTTTTAAAAAAAAAGAAAAAAAGAGATAAGTTTCCGGGTATTATATTTTTAGGGATACAATTATGTAATCCCGTATTTGTTTTATTTTTATTTTAAAATTTAATATGTCGGAATTCGGGATTTACCTAACCGGGAAATCCCGTTCCAAATATCATCGAGTTAGTTTCCTTTTTTTTTAAGAAATAGGAAAAAAAAAAAGAAAAATAACTCCTATTTATTTCTTTCCTTTTTCTTCCTTTCTTTTCTCCCTCCTCTTTTTCCTGTCTGGCGTGCAGAAGAAGAATTGAAAGCGTCTCCTCGTTATCCCTGCTGCAGTCCTAGCCTGCAGTGACTTCTCGTTTCTCCCACCTTGCTGCCTCTAATGCTCTCTCAGTCCAGCCAAGTCCCCAACAACCCACTCTTCCTCTCAATCTCTCTCTCACACTCCTTCTCTCGACCTCCTGTGCGATTCCCCTCTTCTCCGTGGAACCGCCGCACAGCAGCAGCGCAGACGGTCGTGCGAGGCTGCTCGAAGCCGCCAGGGGCCGCCGGAAAGAGCCATCGCCGCGCCACCGTCCCCGCTGAGCCGCCACGTCGCCGGCGCGGTAAGGCCGCCACTTCTTCTCTTCTCTTCCTTCCCATTCTTCTGTATAACCGCCCGCCTGTCCGTGCAGCTCGCCGCCGGAGTGGACCACCGAAGCCGGACTGGGCCGCAGCTCGCCGCCGCAAGTCGCACCAGGGGCACTGGCCTGCTCCTTCCTCCGCCAGCCGCCGACCGCCTTCCCCTCGCCTCTCTCCTTCTCTGCAGAACAGTACACGGCTAGGGCAAAAAAAATAAAAGAGGGGGATTTTTTTGTGTAATTCCAATAATTGCCCCAGCTTTTGTATATTTACATTCACGACCCTATTCTTTTTAAATGATTACAGTTTGGGTCCAGTTTGTGTGTAATTGCAGTTTTGACCCAATAACTTTGGAAAGAAACATTTATACCCTACAGTAATTATTAAAATTATTAAACCCTTGTTTTTGTGGAGATTTTGACCCAACTCCCTTACAAACTAATTTGGTGACCTTGTGGGTCTAATCCGATTGTTGGATAATTTGGAATTCGTTTTCTTTTAATCAACTTTCCATTTTGGATATCTTGCCCGGAATTCGTTTTAAAGAGTTTAACCTCGGCTTTAGAAAACGGAGTTTTCATTGGAAATCTTGATGCGCTAAACCTTCCTTTCAAAATTAGCGGTTAAGCTAATTTTGCTTAGTTTTGTCCTTAGGTCCGGAAGCGCCCAATAGAAGCAATCGAACTCGTCCTTGACTCCGTAGACCGTGTTTCACCTTGAATCCCGTGTGAGTATTTCTCCTTCATTAAGTTCGGTAATGGTAGTATAACGTGTTAGATGAACTTAGCATAACATAGAGCAAATGCCATGTAGTGGTCATGTACAATAGGTACTAGGGATTGGATGTGGAACTTGTTGAACTACCTTCTTTATGATCTTATGGTGATCCTTGAGATTACGGTTTGGACCTAACATGCTAGAGTTGGATATCTTATATATAAGTTGGAGACTAGAAATCCGAGAACTTCTAGCTTTTAGTTGGTTATTGATAGAATGTCTCGCTTGGTCAGGCTTAGAGCATTATTTTCCTGCGGAAAGTTGAGAGTGATTTCGAGTTACCTTGAGAGAGGTAAGTCTTCGGACTTACTTAGCTTATATTCCATGTATTAGATTCATTGAGTGTTTGGTGGTGTGTGTTTTATCGCTTTCATTATAATATATAAACCGGTAATAGGACCACCGACTTTTATATTTATTATTTTCGGCCCAAGTGTATGGTAACGGGCTGTGACAACTTGCCTGGCTCCCGCGAGAGCTAGGAGGTTCTTGGCGACTATCCCGTGCTGGTAGACGGTCGGATGCATCAGTACCATTCCATGCCGGTAAGTAGGGACCGAGGCGAGTTTCGGGGATTCTCGTGTCACACACCTAAGTTGAATTAGAACGGGATACGACCTAATAAATAAAGATAATAACCGGATTGTTTGTCGAGCATGTTTATGTGATGTGTTTATATATGTTTGTGTTTGTGCCTTCACCATGTCTTTAATACTTTGAATATAGCTAACGGTTTAGACCGTTTGTTTAGATGCCCCGCAGGTTAGGGACGTCGTCGAGTGAGGTGGAGGAGTGGACAGCCGATGGTCGCCGTACATTGTAGGACGGGGGCGTTTTTGGGGTTGTTGTGTCGTTATGTTACTTTATGTTGGGATTGTGGTTGTACACCTTTCGGTTATGTTTTGTGGAGTTTATGTTGTTTTGAGGACTCGGCTGAGTTTCCAAGTTGTACTCCTTACCTTTTTTTCATCTTGCATACACTAAAACGTTTTTTTTTGTTTTGAGCCTTTATTTGTGCCATGTTGGAAAGGTCCGGTGAGATTGTTGTCAGGCTAAGGGTCGGGACCCATTGTGTGGTCTCGCCCGTAGCATCCCGACATCCCGCGGATTTGGGGTGTTACAAAAGTGGTATCAGAGCCCTAGGTTGACAACAATGGCACTCGCAACCTTCTAAAGGCCGAATGAGGGATAAACAGAACCCTTCGGGTTCTGACTTTTTAGTTTTCAAAATTCATATGCATGAGTCGGGATCGGGTTAGAATGTACGGGACCTCCACTCCTCACGCAAACCTCGACGGCATAGATTCCTGGATTTGATGTTGTATATATACGTTATTATTACATAGTCACATATATATATATTTACGGCCTTAGGATGTTTGTGGATTTATATGTATCTAGATATGTATATGACCTTAGGGTGATTGGGCTTATGGGCCTTGGATGCATATTTGGATTTGATCATTATTATGCTTTCATGTATTATTATAAATTAAGTTCATAAGTATTACATACGTGTTTATATAAATATACGCCACACGATATCAGATGGCACGTACGAGAGCCACGGCTTACGTAGGACCCGCCAGGGGTAGACCCCCTCTTCCACCTACCGCCCAGAGACGGGGACGGGTAGGGAGACCTCCAGGCACGAGAGGTCGGGGACGTATCCCCATTGTGGACCCACCCGCTGTGGATCCGCCAGCAGCTGAGATTCCAGTAGAGGACGTAGCAGAGAGCGTCATTCCCGAGGTTAGAGATAGGACAGTTGTGAGGTCCGGGGCGCATAGTTCCCCATCTGCTAGGACCGGGGGACCATCTATTGGAGCTACTGAATTTGCAGATTACGTACGCCGAGTTGAGGAGGCATTCAGGACTGGAGCACCACCTCCCGCACCCCCGGTACCTGCACCTGTACCTGCACCTGCACCCGCACCTGCGAGATCAGCTGAGATCTCACAGAGAGTTACTCCCATTAGGGCCGCACCGGAGATAGTTGCACCAGCGGTAGTTGCACCCGAGCCGGTTGTAGAGGTCGCTAGAGCTAGAGAGGAGCCGAGATCTCCTAGACCTGATTCATGGTTGAAGGCTTTCAACCAACAGCATGTACCCTACTTCGATGGAAAAGTAGGGTTAGAGGTCGAGCACTGGATTGGACACGTAGAGTCTGCGCTAGAGGCGATCCGTTGTCCAGAGGAGAGACAGGTGGAGATAGTCCAGACATTATTCCGGGAGGAGGCTCGGTATTGGTGGAGGACTGTTAGAGGAGGTGTGACTAGGATGGAGCAGCTGTTGAGCCTCGTCAGAGAGACTTTTTGCCCGGATTCACTGAGGAGAGACAAAGTCCAGGATTTCCTAGAGGCAGGATTTGAGGATGTCCCAGTCATGGAGGCGATTAGACGTTTTCGAGCAGAGTTAGCCTTGTTGGGACCCGCTGCACCTCCAGCGGACCAGCATGTCTATCTATTTTCTAGGAGATTGAGGGAGTCCACCCGCGCTTACTTGGCGGGGTTTCGTTGTGATTCATTGGCGGAGTACCAGGATCGAGCCTCGGCCTATGAGAGAGATCGCCCTGGGCATAGGAGGGCAGCGCAGTCCGGAGGACCGGACAAGAGACAGAGGACCATGCCAGCTAGTTCAGGGGCAGGACAGGGACACAGTCAGACTCAGGGACGATCCGGACCTCAGCAGTCGAGGCCGGCGTCCGTGCGGGAGCGCCAGTGTTTCAGTTGTGGAGAGTTTGGTCATGTGCGGAATGCGTGTAAGAGACCATTAGTGACCTGTTTTACTTGTGGACAGGTGGGTCACCGGGCCACCTTTTGCCGCCAGGGCAAGACTCAGTCACAGCAGGGCTCTTCACCTGCTACCAGGGCAGGTGGGGGGCAGAGGCCACCCCAGTTTCCGGCCCAGGGATCACAGCAGAGAGGTTTGAGTCAGACTCGTACACAGGGGTCAGCTTAGGGACAGGGCCGAGGCAGAGGCCGTGGTGGGGGTACCCAGGATACTAGAGGCACACAGGCCAGGGTATTCGAGTTGAGGAGTGCTGCCGATCCAGCAGCGCCAGTAGCTACAAGTACTATTCAGATTCACGACTTTCCGGTCCGAGTTTTATTTGATACGGGTGCTACGCACTCTTTTATATCCGATGACTGTGTAGCTAGGTTGTCCTTAGTTACGGTAGAGGGGAGACCTTTCGTAGTGGGGTTACCTGATGGGGGTAGAGTTAGTGGTACCCGAGAGGTACACGGTTGTCCCATACGTTTGGGAAACCGGGATTGGTTAGCCGACTTCTATGTCATGCACTTAGTGCATGAAGAAGTCATCCTTGGGATGGATTGGATGGACCGCCACCGAGCTATTTTAGACATCAGTCGAAGGACCGTGACGGTCACTACAGAGACGGGACATGAGGTGATTTTCCGAGGTTGGGACCTCGGAAAGACCGGTACAGTCATTAGCGCGGTCCGAGCCGCGAGACTTATCGGGCAGGGATGCGAGGCCTTCTGGTGCTATGCCATGGAGGAGGAGACGGAACCATCGCTGGAGGAGATTCCTGTAGCATGTGAGTTTGAGGATGTTTTCGGAGAGCCACCCGGATTACCACCACAGAGGAGCGTTGATTTTTCTATTGAGTTGGAGCCCGGCACGAGGCCGATCTCCAAGGCTCCATACCGCATGGCGCCGATCAAGATGTTGGAGTTGAAGAAGCAGCTCGAGGAGTTAGCCGATAGGGGTTTCATACGCCCGAGTGTTTCCCCTTGGGGTGCACCGGTCCTCTTCGTCAAGAAGAAGGACGGATCTTTGAGGCTATGCATTGATTACCGAGAATTGAACAAAGTCACCATCAAGAACAAGTACCCTCTACCGCGCATTGATGACTTACTAGACCAGTTGCAGGGAGCCTCCGTGTTTTCACGTATTGACTTGAGGTCGGGGTATCACCAGCTGAGGGTGAGAGAGGAGGACGTGCCGAAGACGGCATTCAGGACGAGATATGGTCATTATGAGTTTGTCGTGATGCCATTCGGGCTCACGAATGCACCAGCCGTCTTCATGGAGTTGATGAACGGCATCTTCATCGACTTCTTAGACCAGTTTGTGGTCGTGTTCATAGACGACATCTTGGTATACTCTCGGAGTAGAGAGGAGCATGCGGGACACCTGAGGACGGTGCTTCGAGTCCTACAGGATAGAGAGCTTTATGCAAAGCTCTCTAAGTGCGAGTTTTGGATGTCCGAGGTGGCATTCCTAGGTCACATAGTTTCCGCCGAGGGTGTCATGGTTGACCCGGCGAAGATAGAGACCGTTTCCTCATGGCCGCCTCCTAGGACGGTCAAGGAGGTGCGCAGTTTCTTGGGCTTAGCGGGATATTACCGCCGGTTTGTTGAGGGTTTCTCCGTGATTGCACGACCCCTTACTTCCTTGCTAAGGAAGTCTACCAGGTTCGTCTGGTCTGAGCCTTGCCAGCGCAGCTTTGAGGAGCTGAAGAGGAGGTTGACCTCCGCTCCTGTGTTAGCCCAGCCTGAGGGCGTAGAGGACTTTGTTGTATATAGTGACGCCTCCAAGCTAGGCTTGGGGTGTGTTTTGATGTAGAGGGGTAGGGTTATTGCGTACGCTTCGCGGCAGCTGAAGCCGTACGAGGAGAATTATCCCACCCATGATCTTGAGCTAGCAGCGGTGATTCATGCCCTGAAGATCTGGCGATACTATTTGTACGGAGCCACGTGTCAGATCTTCACAGACCATAAGAGTCTGAAGTATATATTCACTCAGCGGGAGTTGAATAACCGCCAGAGGAGATGGTTAGAGCTGATTAAGGACTTCGATTTGGAGATTTTATACCACCCGGGGAAGGCGAACGTGGTCGCCGATGCCCTGAGTAGGAGGACACCTCGAGAGGAGGCTATAGCTCGACTCACGATTCAGCCACAGTTGCAGAGGGATTTGGCGGAGTTAGAGCTAGATATTCAGTTTCCAGACATGGTCGGCCGTCTGTCCGAGTTGGAGGTGTTACCTGATCTGTCTAGAGAGATCCGGCAGAAGCAGGAGGGTTGTCCCGTGTTGGCGAGGATTCGGGACAGGATGGCCAGAGGTGAGGCACCGCAGTTTATCACAGGGGCAGATGGGTTGTTGAGACGCCATGGACGTATTTGTGTGCCGTCAGACCCAGAGTTGAGAGAGCGGATCTTGCAGGAGGCGCATTCTACTCCTTACTCGGTGCATCCAGGCACGAGTAAGATGTACCAGGATATCAGGAGATCTTATTGGTGGGGCGGGCTTAAGCCCGATGTAGCTAGATATGTAGCCAGATGCGCGACCTGCCAGCAGGTCAAGATCGAGCACCAGAGACCGGGGGGAGAGCTCCACCCACTGCCTGTGCCGCAGTGGAAGTGGGAGGACATATCCATGGATTTTGTCACCGGTTTGAGACAGAGTAGGAGCTTTGATGCGATTTGGGTGGTAGTGGATCGGCTGACGAAGACCGCACGTTTCATTCCTATTCGAGAGACGTGGCTGTTCGCTCCAAACGGTGTGTGCAAGCTTTAAATTTATAACCCTAGACTTAAGCTTAAAACAAGGATGCGAACCCGCAGTGTACGGGTCAATCGTAGTAAAAGCAAGAAAATTCCAGGGGTCGATCACAGGGACTTGGTGAAACAAAGTCCAATACGGTATGCTAATGTCAATGCTAACCACAAGAGCAATCAATACAATCAAAGATGAATAAGATGTCAAATAAAGCAAACATGCAATTCTAGGGATTAAAGCATCTAGTTGTGGTTCCAACTCAAGATCTATAGATAAGCGGACAAAGCTGAGATTTTTGCGTGGGGAAGATGTTTCTAAAGTGGAGTAGATCACCGGGTAAGTCTCACTACACACTAATCCTAAACCGTAACTCCTATTACCGGGTAAGTTTCAAGGAATTAAGATAAAGAACTATAACCTCAAACTAACACACCATCTAAGGGAATAGAATCAACCTTTACCGGGTAAGTCTCAGGCTAACTCACAAGGATGGGATGGAAGCACACTCAAACCCCAATAAAGGATAAACCTTTATTACCTACACTTATGATCGTTGGTACACAAACTAAGGAATTACCGGGTAAGTCTCATCCTAAGCTTGCTTTGAACCAGAAAGGTGAAATAAGAATAGGATTTGGCAAACTCTAACACTTAACTTTCTGTTTTAGGTCGGATAAGTCACCTCGGTCAGAAGAATTCCACCCCGGCCGAGATGTTCATCAACCGAACGAGATGCTTAGGGTTAAGGTTAAAGACTCGAACTTTCAGGATCCTACTGGAATCTAAGATTATTCTATCATTGTTTTTCCCACAACCTTCAGCCAACCACCCTAGAATCACACAAGGAAATTAGCCACTCATCATCATAATGAAAGTATTAAATATATGGGAAGAAGGTGAATATTTGAACAAAGAAGAATTAAATGAAAACACTTCAATAACTGAATCAAATATCACAAACAAAAGCGTTCCTTGGATAGCAATCCAACAAGACAAGACAATCAATGAGGGAATTGAAGACAATCTTACAAAACCCTTCAAGAAAAGCTATAAAAGCTATAGTCTTCAATCTTCCTTCAACCTTCAAAAAGGTTCTTCAAATCTCTCCCCAAATTGGAGTAGGATGCGCTGCTGCGTACGTAGGGTGTAAGCGGATTGTATGCAGCCTCTTTTTCGGTGTAGGCGGCCTCCTCAAATTGTAGAAAATCAACCCTTTTTATAGGAAAAATAAACCTCCAAAGATAATAAATCTTAAGAAGATATTATCCCATAAATATAGGTAAAATATATGATTCTGCATATCTCCTTCCTTCCAGAAGCTCAGCCCAAAAATATAAGATCACTTTCCAAAATTAAAAGATCTCTTCCAAGAATAAAATATTCTCGCCGCGTCCTAGGTATTCGCCTCGGTCGAGTCGGTGTCTCTGGATCGCCTCGGTCGAGGTGAACCTCTGGTCAACCGAGGTGATCTCACGACAGAATGTGAAATCTCTCTAATCAGCTCCAAAGTAAATCTTTAATCCATTGCTATGCTTCCTGAATGTAGCTCCAAATGACTCTTGACTCCTTTTGCTCCTTTTTGATGCAAAACGTACCATATTACCTGCAATTACAACGAAACTAGGTGTAGACCTCGATTCTCGCAAAGGTAGATGAAATGGTAGTAAAATCACATAATGTACATACAAACATGCAGATTATGAAAGATAAAACGTCCAAACAAACCCCAAAATATGGACTATAATTCATGCTATCAAAATACCCCATACTTAGCCCTTGCTTGTCCCCAAGCAAGTTCCTCATATAAAAGACAAGATAGAATGGATTATGAGTCAAGAAAATCAATGAAATCTTTCAAAAACATTTTATGGTGTGTGACTATCATAGATCACTCTAAGAGGATACTTCCTGGAAATTAAAAACTCAATATGATCAAAACATTTTATAAATATAGGAAAGTTGTTCATCTTTGCATAAAATCATAGAATGCATAATAAATCATAATTATCAAAATTAATCATGTATAATCCGATTTAAACCGCTAAGTCAATCAACAAGCTCAAGGTCTCAAGGGCTTCCCAAAAGAAAAGGTCAAGAAACGTGAAGGGTAGGGATGTATGTAAGGTAATGTGGTGCTAGAATCCGGGAAAAGGATGAACTTCACTTTCACTTTGACTTCCAACATCTTCCACCAATAAGCTTTGCTTATTCACACTTTTTCTTTTAATTTACTTTTTGGGATGCATGGATAGAGGTGCACAATAACCGAAGCCTAGGGAATCCGCAATCATCAATTTCTTGAGATGCATCAAACCCTTGATGCACATACCATGACCCGTTAGGAATATCGCTCAATCCGACTTTGGCAAGACACAAACACCCGGCTATGTGAATGGTGCCGAGTTACTCATCTTCATGATTGACTTCCCCAAACCTATTATTGCTTTCTAACACTTTCACTTTCAGCCACCTTCAACTTTAACTTGCTTTCACCACTTTGCTTGCTTCCAAATTCCCGGATAGGTAAAGGGAGGCAAAATGTATATGAGGGGCTAAGCATGATCAAGAAGAAGAGGAAGAAGAAGAATGAATTGCCTTGGTCTTTCCAAGAAGAACGTGAGAGAACTTAACCTGCGGTGTCAACCTTCAAATTCAACATAATTTGGATAAAAACAAAGTATTAAACATGCTAATAATTTCAAACAAAGCATTTAGCAACTTAAACATATTATAAAACCTTTCAAACACACAAAGAATTTAAAACCAGTAAGTAAACAAAATCTTCACTGAGATCATATCTAGACAAGTAGCACAAAATCGTTTTCGAAAACTTTCTGTTACGCACCTCGGTCGAGGTGTTCTTGGTTCAACCGAGGTGAAACACCTCGTTTCGCCAGAACTGTCCCGGTCGAGGTCGAAAATTTTTTTTTAAAACCGTTTTTTTTTTTTTTCTTTTCGGTTTCGACGTTTTTCTCAATCAAATAACCTATAGGTATGCATGTAATATCTGATAATCATATAAATGCATAAGTGAAGCATAAAATAGAATATCCGATACATCATAAGTCGAATAATACATCATAAGTCAAATAAGTCAAATAAGTACAAACACCCCATACTTGGGACACACTGTCCCAGTGGGTCAGAATAAGTCTAAGGACAGGATACTCACCGAACATAGCTAAACTGCATGAAGACGTAAGAAACAGCTCCCAGATAAGACCATCTCGGTTGGCGAAGTACATCTCGGTCGAGGTGTTCTGGCAGTACCCGAGATGTATCTCAGTAAAGCTTGTTTCCTCAACTTCTCGAAACTTCGTTCTTCTAGTGTAGCTCTTGAACTGTGATCCTTCTTTTTGGAATACTTGGTTGTTGTCTAGAGGAAAACAAAAGCAAAGCAACTATCTAAACTAAACTAGAAAAGGGAGAAGAAAGCAATACCTTGGGTTGCCTCCCAAGAAGCGCTTGGTTTAAGGTCGCTAGCTGGACCATTCTCCATAGAATTACTCAATGTACCTTGAACACCGTGGAGTGCTCATCACATCCATCATAAAATTCTTCCAAAAAGGTTCCGGTTCCTAATTTCACCGGCAAATGGTAAGATCTCCTACGTACAAGCTTGTACGGTTTGGTCCTCACTGGAATCCTACCGGTCTTCCTCTTTTTCTGTGGGACATAACTTGGCCTTTCGTCCCATCCTTTCCTCGATTGAGAAAACAGTTTCTCGAGAATCCTAGTAGCTTCCCCATCCTTAGCTTGGGGATGGTACAAGGTCCTTAGCATGCGAGGGACCCCATACTTGAACAAGAGACACTTCATCGCCTTAACGGTGTAGTGTTTGCAAACTCCACTCCTTATAATCCAAGGAGTATCTTCTTCCATCGGTTTCAAGGGAGGTTTCGTCTTGATCTTAGGAGGTTCTTTCGGAAGAGCCCTCCAACTCTCCGGTGCTTTCCTTTCCTCCACCTTGACCACAGTCTCAGTAATTTGGTCAGGGTTTGCTGCATCTTCCGGTTCTGCAGGTTCTTCTTTCATCTCGACCGAGGGCACTTCCACCTCGACCGAGGTCTCAACAGTCAGATCGAGATCTTTCACACCTTCTCCCTCAAAAGCTTCAGGAGAAACTTCTGGTTTGACTGGAGGTATGCTCGAAACGTGCAGCACCTCCTTATGCTCCTCTTCCGGCTTAGCATAGGATATGGTGCTTTCCTTGAGCTCCTCCACCTTCTTCATCAACTTCTCCAATCTTGATTCGAGAGAGTCTTCAAAAGGTTGCTCATAAATGTTTTTAGGGACATTCTTCTCATCCCATATCGCAAGTTCATGTTGAATGGCCTCCTCTCTTTCCCATTCATTGTTGAACCAATAGAAGGAATACTTTTCTTCCAAGTATTCATAATGGTCCGCCCTAGCACTTTGTCTTGCTATCCAGGCTGGATCAAATGTAGTCATCGGAAATCCTGAAAACTACAAAACTCATAGAAAGAGTAGTTAGTATCACGGGGGCAAGTGCCCCAAAAGCAAACCGTACCGGCTCGGTCTAGACCAAGTCCCCGGCAACGGCGCCAAAAACTTGTTCGCTCCAAACGGTGTGTGCAAGCTTTAAATTTATAACCCTAGACTTAAGCTTAAAACAAGGATGCGAACCCGCAGTGTACGGGTCAATCGTAGTAAAAGCAAGAAAATTCCAGGGGTCGATCACAGGGACTTAGTGAAACAAAGTCAAATACGGTATGCTAGTGTTGATGCTAACCACAAGAGCAAGTATACAATCAAAGATGAATAAGATGTCAAATAAAGCAAACATGCAATTCTAGGGATTAAAGCATCTAGTTGTGGTTCCAACTCAAGATCTATAGATAAGCGGACAAAGCTGAGATTTTTGCGTGGGGAAGATGTTTCTAAAGTGGAGTAGATCACCGGGTAAGTCTCACTACACACTAATCCTAAACCGTAACTCCTATTACCGGGTAAGTTTCAAGGAATTAAGATAAAGAACTATAACCTCAAACTAACACACCATCTAAGGGAATAGAATCAACCTTTACCGGGTAAGTCTCAGGCTAACTCACAAGGATGGGATGGAAGCACACTCAAACCCCAATAAAGGATAAACCTTTATTACCTACACTTATGATCGTTGGTACACAAACTAAGGAATTACCGGGTAAGTCTCATCCTAAGCTTGCTTTGAACCAGAAAGGTGAAATAAGAATAGGATTTGGCAAACTCTCCTTGTCCTTCATGATGAAAGCATTGATCTTCCCTCTCATTTCAGCAGTCTTTGAGGGGGGAAAGAATTTGGTCAAGAATTCCGTAGTCATCTCTTCCCATGTGCTGATCTTTCCTGCAGGAAGAGATTGATACCAAGTAAGAGCTCTATCTTTAAGAGAAAAGTAGAAAGGTCTTAGCTTGTAGTTGTTATTTTCAATTCTGGGAGGTCGCAAGGTCTCCATCAAGATCTCGTAGTTTTGAAGATGTTGATGCGGCGACTCCTTCTCTAGCCCTCCGAATTGACATTGGCGAATCATCGCTAGAACTTGTGGTCGAAGTTCGTAGTCATGGTCCGCTGGATCTCCTAGATTCACTCCTGGACGCCTCAGCTGTTGATTAGGGTCCATCCTTTGACCTAGGGTTTGTGGAATTCCTGCAAGAAGAACATCTCGGACTGGCATCCGAAGTGGATGCACATCGGCCGGGGCGTCAGGAACTGGGACTTGCCTCGGTCGAGGATCAATTACTGGATCCTGCATCGGTCGAGGTTGAATCTGGTTCCGAATTGCTGCAATCTCAGCTTCGATTGCTGCATTCCTGGCTTGATTCTCTTCTTTTTCCTGCCTTAGCTCTTCTTTACTGAGACGTAGCTGCTCCTGCGTCTCTCTCAATTGGGCCAAAAGATCGTGATCGTCTTGTTGGGCCATCTTCGCTTCTCTTAAGCGTCGTTTGTATGTCTTTTCTGGTTCGGGATCGTAAGGAACGATTTCCTTTCCAGTGCGGGTTCTTCGCATATACCTAAGAAAGAACCTGCAAAAGTCACTCAAGTAGAGTGGTAAGACAACACGGGGCAAATGCCCCAAGAGCAAACCGTACCGGCTCGGTCTAGCCCAAGTCCCCGGCAACGGCGCCAAAAACTTGTTCGCTCCAAACGGTGTGTGCAAGCTTTAAATTTATAACCCTAGACTTAAGCTTAAAACAAGGATGCGAACCCGCAGTGTACGGGTCAATCGTAGTAAAAGCAAGAAAATTCCAGGGGTCGATCACAGGGACTTGGTGAAACAAAGTCCAATACGGTATGCTAATGTCAATGCTAACCACAAGAGCAATCAATACAATCAAAGATGAATAAGATGTCAAATAAAGCAAACATGCAATTCTAGGGATTAAAGCATCTAGT